>JACSZP010036183.1:0-14952 GCA_016161895.1 Pinna nobilis | reverse complement strand
TCTTTTGTTACACTGACCATCAATCAACACAGCAGCATCATCTTTACGGTCAACTTCTCTGTCATCTTCTGTTACGTAGCTGTATACAAAGCCACTGGAAATAGAACAGAATCTGTTTATCAGAATGTTCAGTACAGATCTTAGTGGTCCCTGAAGATTAAGCTTAATATCTAAGAATAAAATAAAACTGGCAGAATTGTTATACAAGAAATACAGTTGAACCTGTCCAAGCAGTTACCTCAAATAAACTGTCACCTCTGCTAAGTGGCCAACTTAAATCTTCCTGGCACATTTCTCTTTGTAGCTAAACTCAACTAGAACTGTCCCAATGGGACTTATACCCCCAGTGGTAGCAATTAAGGTGCGAAAACCATTTTCAAGGAACAGAGTCATGTGACCTTGACCTTTGGATCCCAAAATCAAAAGGGATCCACCTTGAGTCATGGGCACCCCATGTGTGAAGCATCAACATTGTAGATCCACAGGTACTTGAGTAATGGTCGGAAACCATTTTCAAGGAACAGAGTCATGTGACCTTGACCTTGGGACCCCAAAATCAAAAGGGATCCTCCTTAAGTCATGGGCACCCCATGAGTGAAGTATCAACATTGTAGACCATTGGGTACTTGAGTTATGGTGCGGAAATAAATGGACAGATGGGCGGACGGACAGACAGACATGATGAATCCAGTATACCCCTTTACAACTTTGTTGATGGGATTTATAATAAAGAGTGACCACCTTTGTAAAGTTGCAAGAGGAGATATCACCAGCTTCCCACTGGGTCACAGACTCGTGCTTAGTTGTCATGTCTGATAAAGTCACAGCCATGTGATAATGGTGGACTCAAAGTTAAGGTCATGGGGCTGACAAATTATCTGATAGATACTACAAAACATTTCATCCATGTACGTAGAATCAAAGAACAGGTATCAGATAATACCTCGTATTCTCTGGGACAGGTACTGACGGCATGACGTTTGTGTCCCTCCTACCAAGCGAGGATGTACTGTCACCTGGAGATGGCACTGTCTTGTGGTCATCTCCTCTAGCCACTGACTCCAGTTTGTGGGCAAGTTCACATCCAGCGTCTGTTATACTGTACCTTAAACAACACAGAAAAGTATTGAAACATAAATCTAAAAAAATGTAAAAATAAGTTACTGAGTCAAATCAACAAATGAATGATAGATTGTCTCATTTCAGTCACATTTTCTGACAAAATTGAAAATGTTTTCATACTTGTAACTGGTAGAATCCAAATGTGGCTGATACACTTAACATATACAGTGATCACCTGGTACATGTATCTATGATAACCAATGTTATAATGGAACAGCAGTATAGTTGAACATTAGATACTAGGAGTTTTGAATGATCACTTTTGCAGGAAATAAGTTTGTTAATTGTTGCACCAAATTCAGTTTGAGGGGCCCTTCTGTAATAAGACCATATTTTTATGGCATAGGGACCCCCCCCCCCAAAAAAAAGAAATTGTGTACTTAGAAATATTAAGCCCTAATAGATGCTGTCATCTTACTTTGCTGGACTGCTCTCCTTTATAACTAGTCCTTTCTTTATGAGTGTCCCCATGGATGACCAAGATGTGTACCTACTTCCTGGATCTGGCTGAAATGGATATCACACATCCAAGACATCAAATGTCAATGTCGAATTATAAACAAGATGTGATGCAAGATTTGAAGACCTTTTCATTAAGCATACACATATTAAAGCCTTATGTCTTAACAACAGAAGTTACGAGCACATTTAAAATGTTAGACAACTACAGACCGACCTGAAAACACAAAACATAAGACGTTACAACAATATTTTATACAGGGAATTTTTTGCCCCTCTCGTCCTCATCGTCAGTGAGTGAATTCAAAACTGGAGGAATTAATACAGGTAAATTCATTGAATAGAATCATAACAAGCCTGGGAAAATTTAAAATGGAGCGAAACTGTTTGCAAGTCTTTTACGGTGTATACAGTAGACTATGTACTTCATGTTTGATTTACATTTGTATGTTTCATTATTAGTTGTGAAGTAGAAAGTCTTCCAAAACAAAGAGACTTTAATGGCTGATAATGAAGTATATTCTGCCGTATAGTCTTTGACACACTAGACCACAATCTCTGTCACAGAGTTGTATCATAGTTCATACTCTTCTTGGTACTTACCATGCTAAAAGACTTGTCAGCTAGAGGCTGTGCTTCTTGAGTGATCTCAGCTTTTGTCATATATCCTCTACTGCTTGTTGACTGAAAGGAATAGAAATTCAGAAAAGATACTGTAACATGTTCACTACATAACTATCATATGGTAATATCTATGTGTTTTGGCATCAACTTTTAACTGAAGAAGAAGTTTAAGCCATGATTTATCTTGGTAAAGTTCATCTGCCTTTCAAGGCATATCAAATTGGACTCAGGTGCTTGTTGAATAGAAATTAGAGAATCAATATTTGTGAATCAAATTTGACACGTGCTTTTATATCAATTTTTGTGATTTCCAACAATGACATGTGCATTGGACTCATGAGTCCTGGTTTCACAGACTAGACTAGTACACTTGACACAATGGAGATCCCTCATTGCCTTGGAAAGATCCTAAGCAAACCAATGCTGAATGTTCAAATGCTTTAACTGAAATTTCACGGTCTAGACTAGTACATTTGACACAATGGAGATCCCTCACTGCCTTGGGAAAGATCCTAAGCAAACCAATGTTGAATGTTCAAATGCTTTAACTGAAATAAGTTCAAATAAAAAAGCGGCATGAAATATTCTGAACGAATCCTGCCTAGGTAAAGTACAATGTTTAGGAATTACTGAGACATGATTAGAGAGGGCGTATTCACTTTCGGTTCCTTAGGTTGTGGTCTCAAGTAAGCCTGACAGAGATGGCTGACGGCTTTAATTGATCTTTGGATAAAATATTGAAATTGAGATCCTGTGTCAAAGTAGTCACTGGTATGTTAAAGAACCCTCATTGCTCAATGGTCAGTGTCAAAGCAAAGGCCAAATTTGCAGCCCTTCACCAGCAGTCTCGGACATCTCCATATGTGTGAAAGATTCTTAAGTGAGATGTTAAACAGCCATAATTATCATTACCTGTAAATTCCTGTACAATGCGAGTAGAATGGCATATGCACCTGATCTGTACGCTGGGACATATTCTCTTTCTCCACTCTTTTGTCTTTTCTGAAAAAGAAAATCATAAATGTTTTAGAAATCAAGTACACTTAACTCCGTTTGTTTTACACTGATATGCAATTAAAACATCAAAATCAAGGCCAAAATGAAAAAAAAAAAAATTACTTAGGTTCCAGGAAGACTCAAACCCATTTTGTAACCATTCGTCCATGGAGGCCCATTATTACAGATTTAATTAAAGCCCAAGTGCAAAGTGTCACAAAGACAGACCAAAGTAACAGAAGAAATCAAATGACTGATTCTTAAGACAAAACAAATTGCAATTAACTCAACTATGTAAGACAAAATCCATAGCCTACCTTTGGAGGTGGTCTATCACCTTCACCCTCACTTCCAAAGTCTGATAGATCATGAATATCCTGATGTGCAGTGTGGGGATTAACCATGTTGCCTTCATTTTCACTGTCCGAGTCAGAGATCTGATGAAAGGTGTGGTGTGACAAGGTTGCTGGCTTTATAGATGGCTGATGTTTTGTCTTGGTTCTGTGTAGCTTTATGGTATCTAGTGACTCATCCTCACTCTCTGCAGAAATCCCAGCAAAACCATGAGGCATTTCCTTTTTAGAGTTTGTATTTTTTGGTACTTTGGGTTTGGACTTTGATTGTTTTCTTGGTGCAACACCTTCCTGTTCATCCATACAAGGGCCAGTGGTGTTGTCTGTTGGGTCAGGTAAGCCTGTAGATAAAGGTAAGACAATATAGGCACAAAATACAGGTAAATCTGTGTGTTGGAGGCTTCAGATTAAATCGGGATCACAAAAACTGTAAGTTGGTGGACACAAATTAATCAAACATTACAAGCAACTGTGAATCATGAAACAAAGAGAAATCCAATACATGTATTACAAACATCTGTAAGTCAGTTGACAATAAAAAATAACAGAATAAAAGTTACCAAATTCAGCGATATGTCTTGTCAATTTGTCATCCAGCATCTTACACAGCTTGTCACCTGTATAAAGAAGAAATACAATTAGAGTTTATGACTACTACACTTTATTACTCATACCATCACCTGCATGATTTTTCTTTCTTTGTGCTCATGTGGAGAGTAGATAGGGAACTCCCTATGTTAAGTGGTTGAGCATTATATGAAGCCTCTGGTCAGTTTGGTTTGTATCAAACCTGTGCTTGGTATGACCAATCAGAATCAATATACAGGGATTGAACCTAATTATCTCATCCTTATTCAAACTAAGTTTGTAATATTCATTAGTCTGCAAGTAAATGCATTAGTCTACATAAAAACTGCAAGTGATGGAATTTTATAGACAAATTTTAGAAGCTCTGGGAAAAATCTTCACAGCAAAATTAATGGACTGTTGCAATTAAATTGTGTCACATACTGATACACTGGAAAGGTGGGTATATGCCTTAGACAAGATCACAGACATTATTGCCATGAAATTTCGCCAATGCTTGGCACTGATGACCGTTAACCAATGAAGTTTATTAATGTGCCGACACCTTCTGTAAAAAGGGAACTTGAATTTTTCATCTCACTCTCATTTGAAGGACAGGAAATGCCAGTTGCCTCTGCTCATTGGATTTGAACCCACAACCTTAGGCTAGGAGGAAACAGGCTATCAATGGAGCCACAACACTTCTCACCAGTCACAGACTAACTGACTAATATTAATTTTGAGCCCTAATATACGTTTGTGAAACACTTCCCTCGTACATCAGAAAAGTAATACAAGGTTAATGTTTCTACAATGTAGGGCAATCTCGAAGGTCATTTGCAGGGTCAAAATTTTCAGTAACAAAAGAAAGATCTTCTTGTCAAATGGAATGCAACATATGGGATAAATGAAAGTCTATTACTTACTGATAACATTCGAAAGTCATGTGTATGGCTGTGGACAAACAGACTAATCAAAATTCATATGCCCCAGATCTCTAACTTACAGAACCATAAGCTAAGGACACCACTCTATTTGACCTACAGGTTCTCAGATACTCTTGTGTGCCAAATAAACGTACATGTACATTTATTTTTTTCCTGAAAAAAATTCACCCTGTATGATGCTTATTTGGACCTGTACGTTTCTTAACTTTACCGACTCATTGAACCCAAGTGCCTCCATAAATGTGTCATTATTTGCTACGCTCATTGTCCGTAGTGCCTAAAAATGTGTTAAGTATTTGCTGCTCATTTTCCTGTTGCGGCATATCTGGCCTACGAGTCAGCCATGGTAGCGTGTCATTCCAGAATGCAGCTTTAAATAGCGGTTGTCTCATTGGGTAGTTGTATGTTGCGAAATCGGCAGCAATTGGATCATATTTATATCGTTGGCAACCTGAACAGCTTGCTCATTAATTATTCATAAGGTGACCTAAAATAGATTGGGAATTTACAATAGCTTACCTTCAAAGCGCCCGCAAAAGGATGTCGCATTGCAGCAATTGAGCTGTCAGTTAGCTACTATGAGTGTAAATTATTAACTGTCGGATTTCTTAAAATTTGATGTATTAAGAAGTGTTAATTTCATTTGTGAACAATTGTTCATTCAGCTCATCCCCCCAAAAGTAACTAACAAAACCTGCAACTGCCATCAGTCGACATCCCACACCAGGAACATGACGTATATATTTCCAGCCCTGTACTTAAATTACTCTTTTCAGAATTTTCCACCCTGTACTTTAATTACTCTTTTCAGAATTTTCCACCCTGTACTTTTATTCCGCCCTGTTCTTTTATTTGGCACACATGAATGAAATTGGATGAAAGCAGTACATGTATATAACAGAAAACAATCAAGTTAAGGAAATAAGAATTGAGTTCTAATGGAGTTACCAAAATATTCCAACATTTTACAATCTTTTCCAGAGGTTAATACAAGTGGGTATTTCTGCAAAGATTTCAGTGCCTGTGAAACAGAAGAAAAAAAAACTTAATTGGTAAGATCTATATGCACAGTTTGTTTAATATAATATTCTTTTTAATAAAACCTTAATGTTAAAAATTACATTGCTGTTGATATTCATATGGGGCTTATCACACTTATGTGTACATTCATCATCTTTAGAAATTAGACGTAATGACCTACCATGCATTGGTTCTAATTCCAACTCACAGGCTTGATCAACACATATACAATCTGACTACATGTACAAGCCTACTGTGGAAACACCTTAATGTGCTAAGAGTTCACATACAACATTCATGGTTTGAAACCATACATTTCCCATATACATATTTACATTTCCCTATTCATGCATATCCTCACAAAATCTTTTGATCTACAACTGTGAACACCAAGGCCAGAGTTTCACTGTGATTGGTTTATTGAAAAGAAGTTAACTCATTCACCCCTGGAAAACAGTAGACTCTTCAGTAAATCAATGACTTAGGCAATTCCAAATGCATCTTTAGGGGTCAATGAGTCAATCTTAAAGGCAATTTAAAACTTTTCCTACAATACTCATTTAAATGGTGAAGTAAGAACTGAAATAGAAATCACACAGACCTTAGCATACACATACTGAGTTTTAATTCCTTTGTTGGCAGCATCTTCCCTCATCTCCTGTAGCCATTTCTCAAATAGAGGGTTTGGACATCTGGAAATTTTCTTCTTCCTCTTCCCATACAGAGGATGGTCAGACATGTTTGGAGCTGTAAAAGAAAATACATGTCTCTGGTATTAGTTGTAAAAGAAAATACATGTCTCTGGTATTAGTAATAGTACTATAATAACCTTTCGTAAAGTTGTATCACCTCGTTTACCACAAGCAAAACATTACATTGTGTACTTTCAACAGTGCATGGGGATACTTTACTTCAATCAACTCAGGTACAGTGGAGTTGGTCTATAACAAAGTCAAAGGGGGTTGACTTTTGACTTTGTTATGAGCATCCTTCGTTTTAAGCATCAGAATTTACTACATGTATAGATAAATAGTTATTCTTTTCGTGGATTTTAATCCTCTTCGTTATAGCACTGAATTCGCTTTAAGCCGATTCGTTATAGAACGACTCTACCATATCATCTTAACCTCAGATAAATAATCATAATTCAGATAAGTCAATGTACATCAATCTATATCATATAGATAATATTGTATAGCCGATGTCTCTCCACATGGCTTGAATAAGGGCAACAGTAAGTTGATAGATATAATATATTGTTGGATATGGGAATAGTTTTACTTTTAGAGAACCTGAGTTTTTTTCCTAGACAACAAAAGTAGCCGAGGCCAGCGTGGGCTTAATCACCAGGTTAGCACGTTTGACTTCTGATTGTGACTGAGGATAGGGGTTAAAGCACGAGCCACGTTATGATTGACTGCATCAGCCCCCGTCTTTCGGATGAGACAGTAAAAACCGTGGTTGTAGGTCACTACCGGTAGATGTCGACACGATGAAGAATCCTCCCAGCTCTACGACCATAAGTGTTGAGCATACCAGCAGGCAAAATTTGTTGCCCTTCATCAGCCCATGGTGATGTCTCCATATAAGTGAAAGATTCCTGATTTGGACATATATATTCGTTCATGAGTTTGAACTAACCTGAATCAGACATATAATACAGACTTAATTTTACTCTGTTAATTCATTTTGACAATAAAAGGAGTCATATTCACGCAGCCAGAGACGTATATAACACAAAATCAAAGCCATGTGAGTCTAATACCACTGGCACTGGCTGACTGAGTCTGATTGTGTGACCCACTGTCTAAACTTTAGTCTCTGACACTGTCAGACTGAGTGAGACACTAAAGAGTCTTACCATGAGGATGTAGATCTATTAGGCAATAGCAATATTCAAATCATTTCAGAACCATAGACTCGAGGGAGTCCAACAACCATGTCTAGGTTCTCTCTAGTCTAGGCCTGTCCCTCATAATTTGCTCTGCAGATAATCTTTCTGATGGGTAGGCATACAAACTTCAAAATATGGCGCGAAAAAGATAGCTGTCAGTGTCAGGGAGATTTATTTTTTAACATAAATCTTGATAAAAATGAGTGCTTATAATTCTCTGGAATATCTATAGTTTTACCGCTCGATTAAGAGTCAATGTATATCTTTAACGAATCGGTCAAGGAAAAAATCATTAAAAAAGTTTTCAGTGAAATTCTGTGCGAACCTTACTGACAAGGATTTCCGGTTCCGGTGTGAAAAAAATGTTTTCGTTCGCAACACAAGAGCTGCAAGAAATTTGAGATTTTTTTGCATTTCCACGTTACTTTTTCAGTAGGCCTATTTTATCAGCCATCCAGTATGTCTCAGGACGAGAGAGAAAATACCGAAAATGATTTCAAGCCAAGGTAGAAGAAAGATAACTTGTGTTAGCGAAAATAAAACTTTCAACTTCAAGTGCCATGAAAATGATCTGTGATCATGAATGATCCTAATTTCTAATGAAACGTCGAGGTCATGCTTTCCACCTCCGTTTCTATTTCGACCCATATGTAACATGTTGGGAATTCATTGGTTGACAGTCCTCCTTTGAATCATCAAATGTCCACTTAATTTCATGTCTTTCAAAACTACCCACGATTTGGGTAAATAAATAATCCATTTTTTAGTAGTTACAGTGCAACGAAGAAGGTATTTTACTATTTTTGCTTTTCTTGCCCCTTCTTTGTTGCAGCCCATTCCCTATTACGAGATGTCTGAAACTGGCCCAAAATTAGGAATCCAACTGGTCACATCTCGGAGCCCTTTTCTTCAATTCAAAACATGCTATGATCAAAAACTTAACATGTACTTACTGTGGAGACATTATTTAATCCATCCGTGCACAACATTGAAAAAATCAACACTTCAAAATACGTTTGTAAATAATTTTTAAGAATCCATCATTTTCGTTTTTAATCTCTGATTCACAAACAATTGATGTTAATTGATATTTTGTTTACAATTCCAGCGACATCAGCCATTGGCATTAGATTGTAAATGAGCTCTCGCCAGAGGTTGCCAGAGGGATTCTCTTTTGACTGTACAGTAAATGCAAACGACAAACTTTGTGGCAAGATCTCTAGTAGAAATAGAATCCCTCATTTGGGCCTCAAAATGCGTCTTGCAAGAGTTAATTTGAAGTGTCATCAGCCATTAGGTTCAAATGAACTCTCGTAAGGCACATTTTGTACAGTAATGATTATTCATACCTAGCTGTTTTGCGATGCTTTCATTTTTTTTTAAAAACCTTTATGACTTTTAAGGCCCATTGAATGTGGGACCCCTAAAATTAGGATGTCAGGTAAACTGCCTGCTAATGTATCCATAAAATCTGTTTATACATGTATATAGGTTCCAGGTTGTTTCTCACATGGCAAATACTGGAGTAGGTAGGGACATCAAGCAAACACACAACTTAGCAAAACTTGTGTTCAATTCTTTTGAATGAATTTTAATATTATTCTACAAGCTAGTTGGTTTCATTTTCAATTCAATTTATATCATGTTAATTTGTCTCATTACCACATATCAGCATGGTGATGTCAGAATCCATAAGGTAGAGATTTTCATGAATGATGTTTGTATACAAAACATAGCACTACCCTTTTCACTAGGCAGTGCATATGTTTAAATCATGAGACTCATAAGTAGTGCTATTGTGAACCCTTTTACATTGATTTTTTTCAGCACCACTCCTAGTACTGAGAAATGGCTGGATGCGTACCGTGACCCAGTGGCATCTCTGTACACCATGACACAATGTATATGCCTGTCAGATGTCCAAGCTGATGGAGATAACAAGCTGATCATTGCAGATCTGGGCACAGGCTCGATGAATATGAAGCTCAAAGTCTACAAAGGTATAGACTCCTACAGGGCCTGAAATTGACTATCTTTCGAAAGCGGTCCACAGGACCAGTAGCAGGAAAATCTGTTGCTAGTGTTGTTTCTATCAAACTTCAATTAGCTTAATAGAAATACTCAAGAACTTACAGTACTGAGAAATCTTTAATTGATCAATACTCTTTATGCAGTAATGAGGTATTTTGTTCGTTTTATTGTAGTTTAGAATCCCGCCTAAGAATTTTTCACTTATATGGAGATGTCATCATGTACCAACTAGTGAAGGGCTATTAAATTTGATCTATGCCTGACACTTTGGACCTTTGAGGTTTTATAATATGCCAACACCTACTGCCACACGTGTCTCAGTTTTCACTATTCTTTGCAAAGGACGTAAAGAGCCTCATCTGTCAATTTGTTTCAAACCTAATTTAATCAGACCCCACAATCTGAAAGCAAACACACTACCAAAGAGCCATAAGGGCTTTCAGTTATAAAGTACACCATACATAAGCTAACATGGCAGGTAGTACTTTCATAATTTCAGCATTCAGATATCGTTTTCTTTCCATATTTCATCTGGACAATAGGGCCAGTTATTAAAAGAAATTCATTGGCCCAACAGATTATTCACTGGTCATAAGCTATTGAACCAGTGCAAAATTCTAAAGAATGATATTTGGTTCTTTGTTTTTTCTTTTCACAAAATATATGATCATTTTTATGATCATTGCATAGCTAAAAATTGAATGAAGAAATGGACAACTGTTTTGACAATAGTGACTTATACTGTTTATTGTAATGACTGAAGTTTTACATACATTTGGAACGATGAGTGGTAATGTTGATTTTGCTTTTTTTTGGTCCCTTTTTATGATTAGTAAATCTTCACTTAACTCATGAATTGTAGTATACTAACAATCAAACCAGCTCACAAATGATTTCTTATCAAATTTCACCTTTTACAGGAACAAACTTGATGAGTGAGAACACTATAATAGATTTACCAACAGGAGTGGTAACATTTTACATGGATACACATGAGCCAAGGACACCAGGTATGGCTTTACATCATCAATTTTCTAATAAAGGGCTCTGTATACTAGCCTATGCTT
Source organism: Pinna nobilis (assembly GCA_016161895.1). Classification (NCBI taxonomy): domain Eukaryota; kingdom Metazoa; phylum Mollusca; class Bivalvia; order Pterioida; family Pinnidae; genus Pinna; species Pinna nobilis. Next base: position 3,872 of record JACSZP010036183.1, on the reverse strand, counting down.
GACACTCAGGATCGGAGTGGGCATCCGAGTAGTGTAGTGGTTAGCACACTCGTTCTCACCAATGCGCCCCGGGTTCGATCCTCGGATCTGCCTAGGTAGTATGTGAGATGGTACGGTTGGTCGCCAGCTCGGACACGTGGGTTTTCTCCGGGTACTCCGGTTTCCTCCCACAGCAAGAACCCCGCATGCCGACATCAGAGCCAACGAGAGACATTAATATAAGTTATTTGAACTTGTTTGTTAATCGTTGTAAAATAAATAAAGTTTAAACTTTAAACTCAGGATCAGTGAGTAGTGAGTAGTTACTCAATACTGCCTATGATAAGCCTCTCTCATGGATCAAAATTATGTAATGAACATTTGAAAGTTTGAGGAAAAGAAAAAATATTTTCTCAAAATATCATTGCAAATTGCAGCATATAGTTTTATTTTTATAAGTGGTAAAACCTTAACTAGCCTATTGCAAATCTTGCTAGTCTTATAGTGGTCTATTGACTATGTCAAACCTATGATGGAAAAAAGAGTTTTGTTTATTTTCTGCAACTAAGATTTTTTTGAATTTGATAAATATTTAAAGCAATTTTGATTAGATATACTTATTGAAATCCAAATGATCTGTTTTCCTCATGGTGCATAGGAATTGCCATTTTCTAATTTCAGCAATTGCAGTTGCTTCAGGACCCTACATATATGTGTACAAGAATTTACGGCCATATTTCAAGTTCACTTTACCCACATTGGAAGTAAATCCTGTGGAACAGGATCTGTGGAATCAAGTCAAAGAGGTATGCCTTAAAAAATATTAATGGGTCAAATACAACTTATTACATGATATTGTGTAAAGAACATAATCATATGCTGAAACTGTTCTATTGAAATTAGAATCAAAGAAATTCAGAATTATCTTAAATGAAACAATTCTGGGTAAACGTGATCACTGGTGTTCTCATTTGCTAATTACAAATAGTTAATTTTCACACCACCATACATATGTACAACATTCTCTGTAAGAAATGCCCAGGGAATTGAGGAAAATTGATTAGTGAGAAGTGCTAGGAGTTAGCACGGCCTATTCAAAATTTCTACATTTTAAGATAAACACAGAGTCCAGCATTGATTGTAAGGCTTAGGTTCAGTTATTTTCTCTGTGAAATTACAATGTGAGTTTGAGGGATATGAAACGATCGTCATCTTCATCTTCTTTATCATCATCATCATCTTCTTCTTCTTCTTCTTCTTTATCATCATCATCACCATCCTCCTCATCATCATTATCACCATCATCATCATAATTATCATCATCATGATACGATAGACATGGTTTAACATGTGATATGACTACTTAAAACCCTTGTTGCATGCTTTTCATTATCATGCACCAGGATTGTTCATTCTTGATAGGCTATTGTAGACTTGAGAAAAAAGGATGCTGGTTGAAGTTGGGGTTGTTAAAATGATGAATAAGTTACATATTCTTTCTTTAATAGTAATTTTCAACAACCTTCTTTTAAAATATTCTTCTCTAACATTTGTACATTTCAGGAGAAAATAAATATCTTTGTTCTGAGAGAAATGTTAGATGGGATGAGGTAAGTTGACCTATTTAAATGTAAAGGAACATGGAAAATATTCAATGTATTTGTAGTATTTTCATGGTCAGTATTTACTGATTTGACTGTAGAGGAGAAGGGAGGCACCATATTACAATAGTATCAAATCCATGAAAGAATTATTGTTATGGTAAACTCAATAGTGTAGAGGCATTGATGTTCACAGGGTTCATGTAGCAATAACCTACTTAATGAGGATATTTTAGGGTGTCCTGGGTTCATTCTCTGTCCCAGCATTTCTGAAATCCTGGATTATCTCAAAAACCATTTAGATCCCCACCCCTAAACCATACATTTTCTTATTATACATGACAAGGCAAATTTAATGAGGATATTTTGGGGGTGCCCTGGGGTCATTCTCTGTCCCCTCATTTCTGAAATCCTGAATTATCTTTGAAAAAAAGCAAACATTGCAAACCCAACCCTAAACCATATATTTTCTTGTTACATATGACAAAACAAATTTAATGAGGATATTGGGGGTGGGGGAGGGGTGGGTTTCATTCTCTGCCCCCTGATTTCTGAAATCCTGAATGATCCCAAAAAACATTTAGATCCCGACCCCTAAACCATATATTTTCTTGTTATACATAACAAGTCCAATTAAAAAGTGTTAGTTATGGGGGATCCTTAGGGTTATTCCCCATCCACCTTATTTCTCAAAAACCTTTGATTGCTCTTTTTCAGAATTAATCGAGTGGATCTTCCTCAAATCTTGCATGTAGGTTCCCTTTTGGGTCTTGTTTTGCATGGTACTAATTTGGAACTGATTCAAACAAAGTTGGGGACCCAAAGGGGGAACTCCATTTTTAAAAAGTCAATTCTATTATCACATTTCTGAGATAAGAAAGTAATGAAGGGATCTTCCTCAAATCTTGCATAGGGTTTCCTTGGGGTCTTGTTTTACATGTCACATTTATGAGCTGATTAGACAAAATTTGAGCTCCAAAGGTCTTGGAATCGAAATAGGGGGTCCAGCTATTGAAGGCATGTAGAGAACTAAGAGTAAGAAGGGTAAAGAACAGTTTGTCATAGGTCTATTGAAGATCCAATGATGGTGGGCGTCAAGAACCTTCTAGGATCTCTTGTTTTTACACTGCATTGGGAACAAGCTGTCAAACTATGATCCATAGTCCTTTTTGTGTAGTGCAACAGTATATATATATATATATATAAACAAAAAAATGAAAAGAAGGAAGTTGGAGCATGAATTCTGATGTCCTAATGGTGGCTATGGCATACATTGTACATGTATAGTTTTTCTACCCAGGGCTGCCACTTGTATTTGCAGGTTTGTAAACTTACCCTCAAATGCCAACAGGTAACAAACACTATCAACTTAGTTAGCACATCATTCAAACAGTGGAGTTGGTTTATTGCAAGTTGGCTAATAATGAATTTAACTCTGCACTGGGCTTTTTTGAAAGTCCTCTATGATTTGTTGAGGTCAAATGCATTAAAATCCCCCCTCCCCTCCACCACATCCACCACCTCACCCACCGCTGTTCCCCCTCCCCCCCATATTTATTGATGAATTATTCCGTTATTGGCAGCAGAATTATTACTATAGTAGGTTTATTACACAGCAAATAACTTAACTCAAAGAGAAAAAGGTTGGTTTTTTTGCTAAATCTTGAAATGCAATGAATAAGTGAATGTTCTTGCACCAATGCAATCATACAAATTTAAGCATCTTAATGACTCATTTGTGACCAGGATTTCTCATCCACAACCTAAAAGTAGATGTCACAATATGACTGAGTAAACTAAAGCATGATTGAATTCTACTCAGCAGGCATGAAAAACACTCCACTCCTCAGCAAAATCAGGCAATGATAGGGGTGTACAGTCTAACCTGTCTTAGTGACCCACTGAATTAAAGGAAAACCTCTCTTATGTGACCTACATGTAATTGAGTGGTCCCCAAAATGGTGTTTTCCTATATAAATAACCTGAATTAAAAGAGACCACCTGTCATATGTGACCTTTTTCGGCTCCTTCCCTTGGACGGACTCTTAAAACAGGTTCCACTGTAATTCTGTACCCTCTGAATTCTGGTCACCTGAAATGAACGACTCTGCCACCCTGGTCACCTAGGCAGATATGGCAACAATGCAGAACCTCCAAGCCTGAAGGCCTGCCACAAGGGTATACAGGCATTTGTATTATGGCTGATTTCTGGCATGTCGTTTTTGTTGTTGCGTTGTTGTTAAACGTCCCACTCAAGAATGTTTCACTCATATGGAGATGTCACCGTGTGCC
>JACSZP010036176.1:0-11341 GCA_016161895.1 Pinna nobilis | reverse complement strand
AGAGCTGAAATTCAACTCACTACATGCTTGGCGGCCATCTTAGTATTATACATGTGTATATCTTATAGTACATGTACACATGTATATCTTATATTACATGTACACGTGTGTATCTTATAGTACATGTACACGTGTATATATTATAGTACATATACACATGTACATTTGTATATCTTATAGTACATGTACACATGTATATCTTATATAGTACATGTACACGTGTATATCTTATAGTACATATACACATGTATATCTTATAGTACATGTACACATGTATATCTTATAGTACATGTACACGTGTATATCTTATATAGTACATATACACATGTTTATCTTATAGTACATGTACACATGCATATCTTATAGTACATGTACACGTGATTATCTTATATAGTACATGTACACATGTATATCTTATATAGTACATGTACACGTGTATATCTTAAAGTACATGTATATCTTATAGTTTATTGTACATGACCTTCCCTTTTGTCGTGTATGACCATCACCGATTGTGACATTCTTGTATTCGAAAATTTGCGTGCCATCATGGCCTGGTTGATTCATATGGTACATCTGTAAAAAACAGATGAGAGTTATGTCCCCCTTGTTGCATACCTATTCGCGACCTCGCCTTTTCTCGTTTATGACCATCACCGATTGTGACATTCTTGTATTCGAAAATGTGTGACACGGCGGGTGCCGCGCGCGGACCGGGAGTTGCTTACCCTTCCGGAGCACCTGAACTCACCCCTTGTTTAAGGTGGGGTTCGTGTTACTTCTTTTTCGTATCTTGTTGTGTTGATAACTGTTTGTCTCTTTTTGTTTGGCCATAATTTCGTCTGCCTTTGGATTTTTGATTTATTGATCCCCCTTGGTATATTCTACAGTCATTTTTATAGTACATGTACATGTGTATAGTTTATAGTACATTGACGTGTGTATATCTTATAGTAAAATATAGTACATGTACACATGTATATCTTATAGTACAAGTGCAGGTGTATATCTTATAGTACATGTACCCATGCATATCTTATAGTACATGTACCCTTGCATATCTTATAGTACTTGTACACATGTATATGTTATTGTACATGTACATACATGTATGTATATCTTATAGTACATGTACATGTGTATATCTTACTGTACATGTACACATATCTATCTGGGGGCTCCTTGGCCGAGTGGTTAGCGTGTTCGACTTGGGCCGAGGGGCCCGGGGTTCGATTCCCACAGGCGCCACTCCGCGGTTGGCCGTCCTTGTCTTTCGGATGAGACAGTAAAAGCAGAGGTCCCGTGTCACAGTAGGTGTTGGTACGTTAAAAAACCCTCCCTGCTCTTCGGCCAGCAATGCCGAGCAAAGGCAAAATTGTCGCCCTTCACTGGCAATCGGTGACGTCTCCATATGAGTGAAATATTTTTGAGTGGGACGTTAAACAACAACACAACAACAACAACACATGTATATTTTGTAGTACATGTACATGCATATATCGCATTTTTCTAATTACCTGCAAACAATAGTTTAAAACTGACATTTTATTGGATAAACTAATTGCCAAGTTTTTACTGCATAAAGTGTTTTATTGCATAAAGTTGCATTCAACACAGTACAAGATTGGCATGACTTATATTGTAGCTTATAGAGTGAATTGTGTTTAAAGTTATCCCCCTTACCTGGGTATGTGTAAACAGCATTACAAAGTTGTTCTCTGTGTGACTGGAGGGACACCTGCGATTCTGAAGAGCAATATACAGAGTTGTGGCCCTTGCCTGGATAATGATAGGAAGTACCGTACAACTGCTCATAAGCACTGGTGGCCTGATCATGATGGGACTGCTGTGACATCTGTGGCAAAGTTTCTATAGGAAAATAATGTCATAGATATAGAATATAGAGTCAACACAGGGCAACAAATAAAAAAGGCGCTGTTGGCCTGATCATGATGGGACTGCTGTAAAATCTGTGGCAAACTTTCTATAGGAAAATAATGTCATAGATATAGAATATTGAGTCAACACAGAACAACAAATAGAAAAGGCACTGGTGGCCTGATCATGATGGGACTGCTGTAAAATCTGTGGCAAAGTTTCTATAGGAAAATAATGTCATAGATATAGAATATAGAGTCAACAGAGAAAACAAATGGAAAAGGCACTGGTGGCCTGATCATGATGGGACTGCTGTAACATCCGTGGCAAAGTTTCTATAGGAAAATAATGTCATAGATATAGAATATAGAGTCAACACAGGGCAACAAATAAAAAAGGCACTGGTGGTCTGATCATGATGGGACTGCTGTAACATCTGTGGCAAAGTTTCTATAGGAAAATAATGTCGTAAATATAGAATGTAGAGTCAACACAGAGCAACGAATAAAAAAGGCACTGGTGACGTGATCATGTTGGGACTGCTGTAACATCTGTGGCAAAGTTTCTATAGGAAAATAATGTCGTAGATATAGAATATAACATGAATCAAAGTAAACTAGTGGGAGCTTGTGGTAAAAGGAAGCAAAGTGACATAAAAGTTGTGATGATAACTTAACCAAAGTAGTAGCACCTACAAATGATGTACAAATTGTTCATCTACTTATTTGACTTGGTTGTCATTTTAGAACTATAGTTATACAACTGTAAACTCTATAGTTATTGCACGTGAATCCCAGCAAAGCTGTTGAAATCCGTCGGTCTTGTCGGTGTGACATTAAAAAGTGACCCCCATTGAAAAATTACCCTTTGATAAATTTTTAATGTTGCAAAATATCCCTTGGACAATTTTCAACTACATTTCCCCCAAAATTTAGTGTTGAAAATTGACCCACACGTTAAATTTTGATCACTCAGGGGTTAATTTTCCACGACTTTTTCACTTTATTTCCAGCTATGGAAATCGAGGTTTTCAAATGTTATGTTGTATCATTAATCCGCATTTTCAGGTTACGGATCCGGACAGTCAATTTTTACAACAGACATTCATATTGCATTGCATTTTGTCTCAATGATCCGGACAGTGAATGACTGAGCAGGCAACAAATTTTCACCAAGCGTAAATTGTTAAGAAAACACAATCTCTCTACAAGTAATAATCACCTGTGATCAATAAACAAAGACCCAGTTGATAATTGGATTAATGGTGCGATGTGTTAATATGGTTCATTCTCATCAGAGACATATAAATACGACTCTCTTCTCATTATCCGACTTTTGATGATTTAGCATTTTAAAAGTAAACGTCTCAAAGGGGAAGTTCTAAGGACCGCCCACTACTTGTACAGGTAACTGGGTCTGACAGCAAGTCGCCTGTCAATCGCCTTTGGAATCAACTCTCCCGAGTGTGTATACCGGGTCGTGTATACCCAGGGGGTCCCCTGTGTGTTCGTCTTGTTACACACTTGTTACACAACCACCCCGTTTGGGGGGGGGGGGGGGGGGGNNNACTGATTATAAGTTTGTTGTGTTGGTTTTGGTTATTGCCCATCTCTGATCACTTGTACAGTTAAAATCTATAATCAATTTACGCAGGCTAATTTTTTTCTTTTTTTTTTTTTGCCGACATAGAAGTCTGCATTTGATCTCGATCACGATTTATAATTTACCTTCGCAATCACGTCCGTTGTAGGACGACACGTGAAAATCTATATATAAAGTTCGTAAATTTAAATGCAAATATGATATTAGACGTAGGTATACATATTTGTAAACTTTATTTTATTATCTACATGTATGGCTTAAGTGAAGTAAGACTTTCCTGCATTTTTAAACTTTGTTGCTTTGGGAAAGTTAAAAGTAGCTGTGCTATCAAGTCCCACAGATTTGTCACAAATAAAATTGTTGCTTTCTACTCATTAAAAACAGTAAAATTTTGTATTATAAAAAATTGTTTTATTTAGGCCTGTTTAATGCAGGGTGATATATAAAATTGTTGCAATTGAAAAGTACGTTTCTGTAATCCGGACGCTTAAATAATCCGGACGCTTAAATAATCCGGACGATTTGCCTGGGAACGCAGGTGTCCGGATTAATGAGGCTCGACTGCATATAAAACTTCGGATCTCTGTACAGTGCAAATGTTTGGATGAACAAAGTACAGTAGGCCTACTGGGTTTAACACAATCCGTTAAGAGTTATTAGTTTCAGTCTTTATTCATTTATTGTCCATCAAGGCGTAATTTTCACTAACGTCTCTTCAGCCCTGAATGAATAATATAAAAAAAACACCGCACTGGTGAATCCAGCCAGTTTGATATGGGGTTCAGTTGCAGCACCCCACCCATCCCTTTAGCCGGACCAAAAATAATGAAAACAGATTATATGAGAGAGAGAGAGAGAGAGAGAGAGAGAGAGAGAGAGAGAGAGAGAGTATAAAAGTTCGAGGTAGAATTAACGCCTGGCCGACCTCTCGCCATCATCATTTGATCCATTAAAGGAATAAGTCGGAAAGTGCATGTGCATGTGTGTGAATGGGAGGGGTACAGAGGAGAACTTTTTTTTGAATAAATTTTCTTGCACTTATACTTCTATACCTGGTCATATAAAAATAAATTAGCCTTGGTATCACCGGGGGAAATTAGGTGATGTTGTAAATGCTAAAAGTGGCGTTGACGATGACGCTGTGGGTCGATGTCGTGGTGCCGTGGACGTAGTGATGTAGCTGATCACTGGTTGTCCGTAAAATAAGGTATCCGTTGGTGACGATGTAGTGATGAATGATCCCGAAGACGCAGATGTAAGATTCAACAATTTAATTGGCAACAATGGCAATGGTTTACAGTTGTAAAGTATAGTCGGGTGTTGTCAGTAAGAGGGTCTGACTCCGAACTCCTGACAATATGTGAAGTTCAAGTATAAATGGTTCATTCTCATTTATCCAACTTTTGATAATTATATACAGTACAGGTAAATTTCCAAAGTTGGATAAGTGAAACTTGGGACTATAGGTAATTATCTGTGGCTTGGGTAAAGTGTGATAGGAAAAAATGCACCCAATATATTGCCTGACCTGTTATATTTCAAAGTGTAACATCAGAATTCCAAAATTTATATTTTTCTGTACAATTTTGTTTTACAAAGAAAATGTTTCAAACTATTACATCTATAACTTAAATCTGGCACATGAAGAATTTTTTTGAATTTTTTCAAATTTTTAAAACAGAAAAATTTTAAAATTATAAATTTTAAATTATAATTAATTTTAATTAAATCAAATTTAAATTATATTAATAAAATTAAATATTATTTTTTCAAAATTTTTTTTTGAATTTTAAATAAATTCAATATTATTGAAATAATAATAATTTATTATATATTTTAAATAATATTAAAAATTAAAAATTTAATAATTTTTTCAAAAATTGTAAGGGTTTACAAGACACAAATATAAAATATCTATACAAATAGACATAATTTCCCCATACTCATTACCTCATCACAATCATATGGTTACTATATACAGAGACATAAATATGTCTCTGCTACATGTATATATCATTCAAACTTTATAAAACAATATGTAATCTGAACTGAGTACTAACAATCTCGGTATATTAGAAATAAAACACACAAAAATCATAGCATCATTTCACTATAAATCAGCATTAGAGTTCACAAAGTATGATTAATTATCATTTACAATACATTGTATCAAGATCACTCATCAATTCAAAGGATCTTATATTCATTCTTCGACATTAGCACTTTATTAACTGCTAATTCTTTAGCTTGTTCTGAGTTTTCTTTTGTACATTATGTACTTGCACGTGAAAATGTTTACTTTTTAAAATTCCAAGTATATATATTTACCGCATACTCTAGATCTTTTTAAATTTACTTTGTAAGTGCATAAATCTAAATATATTTCCAATTATTTCTTTAGTTTTTGTATTTCTTTTTTATAAGGTGGAACAAATTTTCCAGACTTTTATTTACCTTACACCTTATAATTACTGTCAAAACAATTTACCTGTGCTGAATTTGGAAAGTTGGATAAGTGAGAATAGGGGATTATCAAAAGTTGGATAAATGAGAAGACACCAGTATAAATACAGTAAGCGACAGATGCTCAATTAAAAGATTAAGGTGACATTTACAAGTAAGAGTAATTTGTAATGCTATCAAAACAGTATTAACAGCTAGCTAATCTTATAGTGAATAGGATATTGCAATTACGAGATGAATCTAAATCTAAAGCTCTTAAAGGATTAATTAGTAGTAATTGAAGTAAAAACATAGTGATGTGTAAGTACATGGAATGAAAGATACAGGTAATTGACACCTGTCTCGTAAAAGAAGTTAATTACTAATAATAATAGGATTACTAGATGTCCATTGAATTAGCACAAAGTATAGGATTAAGTATGAATACAGGTAGATTCTCAAAATGTATGAATTAAAGTAATGAAAACTTGTCCGTTGACTTTTGAATAAATTAAAATAAAACACAATGTCCGAAATATAAAAATGTCACAATTTGCATGGTGATATTGGCATGGAAGGAATATTCTCATTAATTTATTTTTATACTAGACAATGTATCACAATTAAAGTTAAAACTTCGCATAATTTTTTAAGCTAATTGTTTTATATCTTTAGAATTATAGTATATGTGATATAGAAAAAAGTGTTTGGCCCGCTTCACTTGCCAGAGAACATGCCTGTAAATTGTTTGGATCTAATTCGTCTCTACACATATATATTCATTCACTTCGCGTGACGTGCAAGCAGACGTCTTTAACAAGGAAAACAAATAACTTTCTTGATAGAAATACAATGAAACACAACATGTCCCGTTCTATCTTTTTTCTGGAGGTGCATTTTAAAAAATACCCTTAAAAAATCACGAAGTCTCCACCCCCTTTGAAAAATTCCTGGATCCGCCTATGTTCCCGGTGGCCTTAGATGGAAGGAGAGGGGATTAGAGGTTGAAACACCTACTAATTTGTCCACCCAGCTTTATAGAACCCTCGATTGCTAAAGTTGAAAATTAAGTGAATAAGTTGTTGAATATTGACCCCATGGATGGTCAAAATTTAACTGGTGGGTCAATTTTCAACATTAAATTTTGGAGGAAAAGTAGTTGAATATTGACCCAGGAGGTGAAGCTTCTGGGTTATTGGCGTCCGGATTAATGAGGCTCGACTGTAAATGTATAAGATGTATGACTAAGGTTATTTTTACCTTTATCAATACTGAAATTTGTCTTTGCAGTACTGTGTCTGTAAATCATTTCATGCTTTCAAAAATGACATTGACTTTGAAAAATGTTTTGTAAACAGATTTTCTCAATGCGGGGTCGTTTCTCAACGTTAAAATAAGACCTTTCCTCTACTGACAAGTTTTCAAATTTAGTACTTTATATCGAAAAGATATACTTTTCCATAGATCTGAATATGAAACTTATTTCACATGCGGTAATCAATTCATTAACGTTAATATGTGACCCCCTTCTAGTTCGAGTTCTATTGGGCTGTACTTAAATCGATATTTAGATTATATTCTACATTTGATGTTATTTTTTCAAGTTGAAATTTGACCCTGCTGCAATCCGTACGTAAATAGGAAGTACACAACATGAGTGACATTTTGATAGTACAGGTGTACTTTGACACAAAAGGGTCATTTCTCAACGTTAAAATATGACCCACTATAGTGGATCAATTTTCAACGAGGGTGGGTAGCGTCAATAATCAACGGTCAGGGTCTTTTTTAACGTTGAAAATCGACCTCCAAATCGTTCAAAAAATGACCCTTGGCTCAATTTTCATCGGGGGTTACTTTTTAATGTTACACTGGCAGTGCCGAGCATTAACAAAATTTGTCGCCCTCCACTGACACACGATGACGTCTATATATGAGTGAAATATTCCTGAGTCGGAGACGTTAAAGAACAATGCAACAACACTCGGCAGGCTTTGCATCAACTCATACAACAAAGCACCTGAGCACCGAATGTTACTTGGTGGACACCCCTCCCCCCTTATTGGATGCACTTTGGACAATCATCATTAGTTAGGAATTACTGTTAAAACTCAATTTTGCCAGTTATAAATGCTTGGTGATGAGTTGCCATGCTTTATTAGTTCCGTGGTTATTAGTTTTGGGGTTTAATTAATGTTACATGAAGTTAGCCGCCGCGATGGAGTAGTATAAGAGCGCCTGCCACATAAAGGAAGGTCACGGGTTCAATCTCTTGTCAAGTCATGCCTATGACTTAGAAATTGGAAACGTCCTCTCTTCTTTGTGTGGTGATCGGCATTGTAGGGACGCGAATGACCGGTGTGCTCTGTGTCGGTATAACGTTACCGACTGGGATATCAATTCTGTCTGCTGCATGGTATTCCGTGTTATGTACTAAATTGATGAGTGAATACTCAAACTCAGCTCAATTTTCAGAATTTTTGGCTGAAAACATGATACACGTATGTTGAAATTGTCATATATGTACATAATCTTCATAAAATGCAAATGTTGATCATACATGTATTTGCCGTTTTTCTGAAGTCTGTATCAAACGCTATCCAAAAGTTGTTTTAGTTTGTACTCAAATTTTGAGTACCATACTCAAGGAATTTTTCACTTTTTGGACTAGAAAATCATGGATATACCATTTGATGTACTGAATGCAATATGACATAAAAAGAGGTTAACGGAAATATCAGATTTCAGCTTTATACATGTTAAACTGGCCTGTCAACAGAATTAGGATTATTGATGTACCGACCCCATCTATTTAGAAGTGGGTTGATGTGACAGGTTTCTATTTTAATGTGTTGTATGTCTGTACATGATGACTCTTAATAGCTTATCAACAGATATTACTTGGTTTAACATGACGGTATGCATGTTGTAGTAAAGTCCTTGACCAAAATATAATACATGTAATTGGGGTGGGGGTGTATAATATTCCCGGCTTTGTTTTCCAATCAAGTTTCTTAAAGTTTGACATGTTTTTAGATGAAATCTCATCATTTCATGAGTGTGTGTGTACTTGACGTGTTCATTTGAACGTGTGTGCGCGAAGTGTTCACTTGCCTGTGTGTGCGCGAAGTGTTCATTTGAATCTGTGTACGGGAGGTGTTCATTTCTTCTATAGAAAGTCAAGTTTTTTAATAATTTGAAATCGTGCAAATCGAACACCAACACAAATATTCTGATGAGCTTTCAATCTTCTGGTATCATCAGATTTCCACTGCGTATAAACCATGGTGTCTATTTGGGAGGCGTACAGTCAAGTAGTTCACTAGGCAGGTCTTACACGCGCGCACACGTGTGTGTGTATGTGTGTAACTGGTCAGCTGGAGATTGGTAACTTATGCCCTTTCATTTGGTATATGGGATTTTTGCAACCGAAAATAATTTTGTTTCAAAGTTTTAATGTAGTCTGTTGACTACTTACTTTCCACGAAAGATAACAGATTCTTACTTGTTTATAAGTGGCAGCACCCTCATTGAAAAAAGGAGTTAAAAAATAGTTCCCGGCGCTTGGATTGTCTGTCTATTGTCTTTCGATCAATTAACATGGCGAATTTTCCAAATCAACGTAAATTGACTTTTTGGTCGAATATTGTAAATGTTGTTATTCATCCGTAATACATTTTCATTACTAGCACTATACAGGTACATATTCCTACCTGAAACACAATTTTTGTTTTGATTGTCTAGTAAAATCAAAATGCGTACGCGTGAAAACTACAGTGCAAACGTTTGTTAACAAAAGGCGTGCCGAATCATGAGCTCCATGTCTTATGACGACCAAATACCAGTCATGCCAGTCAATTAAATATTTTACACCCTAAACACCCAAACCGAAATCCTGTATCCTCCTCAGGATGTCCTGTTTATAAGTAAATTTTATTTATGAAAAAATGAAGAAGTACCGAGGGATATCTGAGTCCTAAATTATGACAAGTCAAGGAGAATGATGATCTTAACATGTGAATCAAGTGCAAACCCTTAAAGGGGAGGGACCAGGTGCCCGGAGGGTCAGCGTCCTTCACGAGAATATATCACGATATGATTTTCAAATTGTACATTCTAGGCCTAAGAAGAAACACAAGATACCATCAACAAACAAGCTACCAAAGCTTGAAAAAACAAAGGCACAGAATTTGTGCGAAACAAAAAATCCGTCCCTTCCCCTTTTGAAAATGTTTGGGCTCTCCACTTCTTATTTGTTTCCTACGCCTCTGTTCATACATTATTTTGTACTTTTGATTTTCACAAACGAAGATAATGTTTTCTCAAAGTTTCTATGTGGTCTCTAGATAACAGTTTTTCATGGAAGATTGCGGATAAGGATTCTTCTTGAGTTAAAATGCGGCAGTACCCTCAATGCAAAGCAAAAAACATTTTTTTTTAAGAAAAAATCTTTACAATTATAAATTGATATGATGTCTTAAAACATTTTCCGCCCGCTTCGCTCGCCGGTCATTTCTTTATCCGCTAAGTTGTATAACAAATATAATAGAAAGTTAGAAAAATCGAAGTTATACTGCCCATAATTTTCCGGTTCGATTCGCTCACCGAATTTGTTAATCAACTTACTTCATATCTTTAAAATTATAAATCCATTTGATGTCTTATCAAATTTTCGGCTCGCTTCGCCGTTCGTTTCTTTATCCGTTGAATTTTATCACAAATATAATATCAAGTTAGAAAAATCGAAGTTATATACTGCCCATAATTTTCGCTTGCAGAATTCGTTAATCAACTTACTTCAAATTTTTGAATTTATTATTTATTTGATATCTCAATTTTTTTCCTGCTCGCTTCGCTCGCCAGTCTGCGTCCCTGTTAATTGTTACGATCTAATCGTAACAATACATGCATGCGTTCACTTAAAGTGTAAACGTGTAAACACGTAGTCTGCCTTTAAAATGGGAAACAAATAATATAAATTTTTCTAGGGCAATAAATACAACCTTCCCCCTTTTTTGAGTAGCCTATGCAGGAGCCCATGCTCTCCTGGACCCCATCAGGGCTAGCTTTTATGTCAGAAATTGTTGTCAAAATGGATAAAAAAAACCGCGAGTTTCTGGGGGAATATGCCCCCTGGATCCCCGCCACGGCTTCCATGTCTTATAGCGACCCAGTACCAGCCATACTGTCTCAATGAAACAATTTAAGCCCTGCCCTGCCAAACCGAAATCCTCCATCCTCCTCTGAATTTTGTTTTCCATAATTTTTTTTATTAAAGAAAATATATTGCGACATATGATTTACAAATTGTATGTTCTTGGCCTAAGACGAGAAACAAGATATCATAAACATACAACTTAACCTATCAAAGCTTGAAAGACACGGAATTTAAGTGAAAAAAATCGGACACCCCCCCCCT
>JACSZP010036175.1:0-27344 GCA_016161895.1 Pinna nobilis | reverse complement strand
AAAAACCCATTGAGTTCACTCGATAGTATTGCCATTGAACATAGATAAACTGGTTGATCATTTGAAATACATGTTTACCTTTTTCCTATATATATATTGTTAAAAAAATGTGTTAGGTTTAAACCAAAACAAATTTATCTCCATAATATACCGAACATTCTGGAACAAAGTAACTGATATAACGACTTATTAAATGTCAACTATGTTTGATAGGCAAAGCCTTGAACTTGCTATTCTCTATTCCTTGTTCATGGCATTTTCGTTTAATAAATAATACGCTAAATATCTGATGTTTTATAAACGTTGGTCGGCTGTTTTTATTATTACGTTTTCATTTCGTCATATATCTCGCCAACCTTGGCTAATTAAGGCTGTGTGTACTCAATCATTTTTGTCTATTAATTTGCAATTCTTTATTGAATACATTATTGTCGATATATAGCTACTCGTTCGTCTATCTAATCTCGTGCTTTCCTGGACGAAATATTGCATAAAGCTTTTCTTTGTCTTTGAATAAAATGGATGTTACTGAAATAAATCGTTGTTTTGATTTTGATTTGAAACTGACAATATAATATTATTCCAAATCATTTTACTGTTCAATCCGACTTTTTTTCTAATATTTTAATAAAGTTTAGCACTACCTGTTGATGCATTAAAGAAATATTTCTGAATGAGATTTTAAATTATCTTTTTTTTTAAATAGAAAAGAAAATGCTGTGCTATATATCCAAAGTAAATCGGTAGTATTAATTCAGTTTAATACTACATTTAATTTCACCCAATAATGTTTTTTGAACATTCCTTCATGCAATGAAACATCTAGACTTATTCAATGCAAGGGCTACAATCCGAAATAGACCCTTACTATTCCTTTTAAAGAAAATAGTTTTAAAGTCTGAATCTCACACTACAAAGGTAATGTTTCAGTTTGAAACCCCGTTCCCTTGTTCTAGCTATATGAATGGCATGGCTTACTTTTATCTATTTATTTCAGCATTCGTTTTTATCGCAAAAGGTGTATAAGTGTTTATAAGTTTTTGTTTTCACAAAGCTTTTTACAGTACAGATTTTACATCGAAAAGATTATATATAATTGTCATCTTTATGACACAGGTTATAAAGGAATATACAGTCTAAACTGCCTCAGCACCCCACGGAAATAACGGAATACCTGTCTTATGTGACCTAGTTGTAAGGTTGCCAAAATGGCTTATCCCGATATAATTCACCTGGATTAAGAGACCACCTGTCATATGTGACCGGTATTGCTCCTTCCCTTGAACGGTCTCTTAAAACAGGTCAGACTGTACTACCATAGTAAAATCAATTCAGTGTAATGCCCCGTCTCTGTACACTAAATATTGAGTTTAACTTTTCTTCTATAAACTTTTCAATCTATAATAAAATCTTGATGCACTGAATGAGTTCTGCTGAAGAGGTTTCTAGTCCGTCGTTTGAACGAAACAGTCTAACTAGTCTTATTGACCTAATGAATTAGATTACAATTTGCTTTATGAAATCTAAAAGTATGGTTCCTTATATGTCTTTTACCTATATAAATCACCTGAATATAGATACCATCGGGTTTCGACGGGTGTGGATTTTTCCAACATTGAACGCTGACTTCCGGACATCTGGTCCCATCACGTTAGGGTTTTGCATTTGTTTACCACGTTAAAATCTTCATTATCCTGGACTTGTCATACCTTAGGACTTTGGTTTTTGAGTGTCCTCCGATACTTCTTAAATTTTACTTTACTGTAAATCCAAAAATTTTGGCGGAACTTTATTTTGGCGAATCGGTAGCCATGCAATTATAAGCGACACTATATTTCCACGTGGTTGCTTGTTAAGTTTTATAAGTTTATGTTGTATTGAGCATTTTATTTAGGGTTTGTATATTAAGCGAGACTTTTATTTTCGCGAGTAAGTCCTCTCGCGAAATTACGTGAAAATAAAATTCTCGCGAATAACACCAGATTTACAGTACTTCATTTTACCATTACAGCTGGAGAATTACATGCATTGAATAGCACTGTACACTTGTTCCTTCTCATATGCGTGCCCCCTTTTTAGATGTCAATAACCTGTCTTTTCTGTCAATGACCATGTTCTACACATTTGTATAAATTTTCAATGAAGACAAAGGTGTCATCAATTATTGAATTTTTCAATAAATAAATTTATAGTTTGCACCTCGTTTATTTCTAAATATCTCTTGTAAATCGGATACCTACAAAAATATGGTACGCTAATGAAAGATTCTGAACACTGGGGGCCTCCATGGCCGAGTGGTTAGCGTGCTCGACTGCGAATCGGAAGATCCGGGTTCGATTCCCACAGCGCCACTCCTAGGTTGACCGTCCTTGTCCTTCGGATTAGAAAGTAAAGCGAGGCCCCGTGTCATAGTAGGTGCTGGCACGTTAAAGAACTCTCCCTGCTCTACGGCCAACAGTGCCGATCATAGGCAAAATTTGTAGCCATTCACCGGCACACGGTGACGTCTCCATATGAGTGAAATATTCTTGAGTGGGACGTCAAACAACAATACCATACCATCTGAACACTGAACAGGAGTATTCCCTTACATATGAGATACACTTCAACCTTAATGTAGGATTTCGAATTTCATGTAAATGAAAAATATATTAGAAATTGCAATAATGACTTCTCAAATGACTGGCTGAAATGTTATGATTATTGCAATTGCCCCACTGAATATTGAGATATAGAATAAACTCTTGAGTTTTATATGCGAAGTAGACTTCACTTTATTAAAACATAATATCTTGGCCTACGCAAGTTTATAGTTCCGGGTTCTGTTCTTTAATATGACAGACTTAAAACATCAAACCGGGAAACGATTGTATACCGTCTAATATTTGGTATGTGAACCTCGAAATTCTTGGTTGTAAGAATCGGGTCTTAAAACAGTGACACTGTTTTAATGTAGGTGTTTACAAGTTAATGCATCCTTAATCGCTAAATGTCCTTTAGTGCAAAACACAGATGTTTGAAGCTATTCGCTGACTTTCGGCGAGATCTCCATCTAATTAGTTATTCTTTGGTGGGATAGTAAACAACAGTAAAACATAAAACAAATAAAATAAAGTTTGCTACTTCTGGTTTTTATATTCTAATGGATCAGGTCTGGTTATGAATGAGCATTGGGATAAGGGTTGTGCCATTTTCGTTAAGCAAGACCGGTGACCTGAATAAGAGTTTCCTCCTCCACGCACTAAAACCGAATGTCCCATTTTGTCTGAAAATTAGGGAATGGTAGGTTAAGCTATGGTGCGGTCGTGTAGATACTTTCAAGTTGCTGAGAGTGTGAAAGACTTAAACATCATAGTCATTCAGTTATATATTTTGTGCATTTCCTTTATCGAGCCTTTTGCTCTTTTATTGACATTCAAGGAACGTTCCTTCATAAACACGTTGTTTACTTATATGACTACGTATTACCCTTCGTCAATATATCATCAATAAAATAGTAAAATTTTAATGAATTTTTCAAGGACATATAATCCCACATTTAGGTCCTCTTTTGTTTCGCGTAGTTGTTTCTCGGGTTGAAAACTTCGGTTCTGCAAGACTAAGGTTAGAATCCGGAACTTCAACATACAGCGCACACGTTATCTTTTTGAAATCACGTTGCTTACCTACGTGTACATGTTTATGGCAATTAACAACATCACATCATCAAGGCATTATAGTAGACTTTTTCAAAAACATACTATCCTTCGGTCCATTGGCATCTGACATCTTCCTTGTTGCTCGTTTTTTCTTTATGATAAGCCGATGCCGTTTATTGAACTTCTCTGTTAGTGTTGATCCTATAATCCTTTACGCAAACAAAAGTTTAACATTGACGCAAGTGTCTGTCTCTTGAAATTGGTTTTATGATAAATTGAATTATCTTGATTATATGACATACCATTTATTATGATAAAGAACGCAACAAAAAGATGATGAAATATCTGATGTGATTGGAGCCTAAACGGGAAGCGCATTGCGCAAATGTAGTGTTGAGAATTTACTACTGAAGACATTGGTGTGCACAGATTGGGATTGGTCTCTAAGCTGCTATATTTGGACCTGTGTGCCTACAATTTTACATGATAAATGGTTCCCCTCGAACCATGATATTTAAAGCATTCTTATACAATTCAACCCATAAATCATTTTTGCATAATGGTCCAGTCTGAGTTTTTCTTAACGTTTGACTCAATTTTTTGTATAATACAATCGAATCTATGTGTTTGGTTTTTTCTTTGACAATTTGTTGATTTATTAATAAATGGCATTATCTTGACGTTTGCTAGAAATGTAACAAAGAAGCATAAATCTTATGTTCAGTGCTGGTTTTATGTTTGTTATACGCCATAATGAAGTGTATTTTAGCTAAATCATTAACAGCCGACTTGTCTCTGCTGTATAATGCTTGCCTTGCAATCACGAGGTCATGAGTTCGATTCTCCTTTGGGATATTGAATTTTCGTTCCGTCCGGATAAGTTGATAACAAAACAACCCGTAGGTGTTATTTATTTATTTACTTATTATTTTGTCTAAAAGTATAGAGCCTTGAATATGATGATTTGCCTTTCTTTGTTCCCCCTGTGAGGTCGTTGCAATTAAGTTTCACGTATTTAATATATTCATCTCGCCGGTTTCTTTTTTCTTTGAACTCTGTCATCATGGGACTTCAACACCTCTGTCGAAGTTGGCAGCCATATTTTCTCTCAGAGTCGCATACAAATACATTTTGCAAAATGTCCACAAAATGATTTTGAATCACCCTCCTCTCTGTATGGGAAAACAATCATACTTATGCTACACAATAACAACCGTCTTAAATACAAGTATTGACGATTTTTATGAGTATATATGTATATAACATAAATGAATGTAACGAATTATCCTATGGTCTATTTACCGGTTTTTCTTTTCAAAATTCAGTCACTGATGCATGGAATATCATTACGATGAAAAATACACCAGTAGAATAAGACAGTGTTAAATTTTCTGAACCCGAAGAATAACACCTTCGAAATAACGAAAAACACTTTAGAATCAGTAGGGTTGAAGCAGATGTTAAATTCAAATTTTAAGTTTGAGAATATCAAGAACGACAACTCTTTTATCCGTATCCACAGATCAGTCGCAGTAAATGATGCAAAGATTACGATTATTTTTATTTAAAAACTTGTAAATAATTTACTTAGCAGAAGAAAGTAAAAGCAAATTAATTTGATAAAATCCCTGCTTTTGATTTCCCCCGAATTTAATCTTTCTGCTATCATCTTTCAACACAATATTAACCCCTCTGTTAAGTAATATGTTTTTGTTGATATTTGATGATTATTGTATTTACTAGGTCAATTTCCAAATCACACGTTTTCTTTGGACCTTATGCAAAGGCCCGTACAATCTGACAAGGGATTTGAGTATTTGAGTTGATATGGTGGCGCCATATTGGATACTTGGGATTTCTGCGAGTAATCCGATTTCTTTCCTCAGTAAGGGCCCCGGTATGCCGACATCAGGACCAACGAGAGACATTAACATAAGTTGACATAACTTGTTTGTCTATCTTTGTAAAATAAATAAAAATTTAAACTTTTCAAGCTAGCTTGTGTCTCTTCCATATAAAGCTGACGTTGTTACTACTAGGCTGCTCCTTTCACGCCTATTTCCATTTTATTTGAAAGGACATGGCGTGGAACTTTGATTCCTGCTGATCGAAAAAATAGATCTGAATAATTCATAGAGAAACTTCTTTATAAAAAGAAATAAAAGTTTTGGATCTGAAATGTTGATAAGGTATTTATGAGATTTTACCAAGTGATAAGTTTTGTCTATCATCACTTCTAATTAGGAGGACTACTTTCTTACAGGATTTGATTGTTACTCACCCCCTTTTATGTGAGTCACTTATAAGGACTGAATATACGTCAATGATGAGTGTAACATCACACTGTGCTATTACACGCAACTTTTCAAAACTATACTTTCATTACCACCTGCACCAACCTTTCAATATAGAAAAATTGTACACACTCCGCCTTTAATCACATACGTTTTTTCTAATTATAATGCATTGCGTAGAACATAACAGTATATATTGTCTACTATCTTACTCTGTCTCTCCTATCAATTGTTGCTAATTAGACACCCAATTTTATTTAATTCTTAGAATTACTGTCACAAGTTATAAAAATTGCATCCCATGAAAAATACCGAAATGAAACTACTGTGCTCTATTCTACATGATCAAAGAGTACAAATACTGACCACAGTCCTATAAATTTGTTTTGTCCGAAATTTCGACAATAGAG
Source organism: Pinna nobilis (assembly GCA_016161895.1). Classification (NCBI taxonomy): domain Eukaryota; kingdom Metazoa; phylum Mollusca; class Bivalvia; order Pterioida; family Pinnidae; genus Pinna; species Pinna nobilis. The sequence continues at coordinate 21,002 of JACSZP010036175.1, read as the reverse complement.
TTAAGATTGCAAACATCACTTATAAGTATCATGGTGCGTTGTACTGTCTACACTGACCATTATTTTGAATAATTCAATTTCGACTTTCAGAAATTTTGTGAACACCATTTTGTCCTATGAATGAAAAAGCGGAAAATTTAGGTCTATAAAGAAGCGATTTGAAATGTCAAATGTTTTCTAAAATTGATACAGCAGCTACGACTTACGTGAGATTATTGAGTTAGTGTCTAATAACGAATATAGAGACAAAACATAGATTTTGGCTGTGAAATTCCTATGTTTAAATTAATACACTTTTGGCCGTCTTTCTGTAAAAAAAACACTTTTACTCTTTCTCTATCTTTCATACCTTTTACGATGCAATTTTAATTCTAAGCATGATTTCTTTTGAAAGGACAAATTATTGATTACCTCTAAAATCGATATTAATCATTTCCTAATTAGCAGGAGTTAACATCGTTAGAAATATTGTCAACGATATAGAATTTATTGACCTCTTGACCTCTATCCTAGTGGCACTCTTTTATGATTACCAAATACATGTTATATTGATGCCAAAATGAATTTCTTCATGTGTTTTAAATGTTTGATGTACATCAAGTGTGAAGTTTGTAAATGTCAATTATTTACTAGAGAAATTTAATCTCCTCTCTCTCTCTCTCTCTCTCTCTCTCTCTCTCTCTCTCTTTGATTTTACCTAGCAAAAGCTTAGACATGTTGTGCAAGCAACATGAGAACTTCTGAAAACATATGCTGTATTTCTGATAAGTTAACGTGGTTTTCCGCTTTCGCAGACAATTAAACATAGATTTGTTATTACCGCCTATATTCTTGTAAATAGTTGAATACTTGAAACACATAAATCTTATATTTGCGGTTTGCGGTTAAGTTGTTTCGATATGAAAATAAAATGTCATATTGAAGTCGATGTGAAAAAAAATGTTGAATGAACTTTTTAGTATGTTTGAAATCAAATCATAAGTCATTGCTTACGGATTTATATACATGTAGCATATGATTGAAAGCCGAGATGTATCTAAGATTAGCATGTAATAAGATAGAATAAGATTATTAAAAGATAAGAATTTGATAGAGAGAAAGAGCTCAAATTGAGCATAAATCATCAATAAAATAACAATAATAGATAAAATAATTAAATACTAAATAAATCTAAAAAAATGAGAAATTCTACGGCATATTAGAAATTTCAACTCATAGGTAATCTGACAGGTATACATATGGCAACGGTGTAAACATAGGGATCTCCTATAAATTCCAAAAACGCATCGGACCAGAAAACGGGGCTTGGTACCATAAAACGTGTGAATTTACTTAAGTCTGAAAAGATTCTCAAATCCAGCTCACCCTAAATTCTGATTGGCCGAGAGACTGGATTCTCAGACTTAAGTCTATTTTCAAGTTTTATGGTGCCCAACCCGGGATGAAAAAGTATCAGTACGAAACATCCGTAAAAATTGGGGCCCCATGTCACAATAGGAATCGACATGGTAGAGAATCACCACTGCTCGTAGCTATATTGGTCGAGCAAAGTCTAAAAAAAAATTCTTTCCGTCCGGATCTTTGTCGTCTTCATAAGAAGTTAAATTGAAGAAGTACCAAAGGACACTCAAAAACCAAAATCCTGACATTTGACAAGTCCAGGATAATGACGGTAACAACGTGAAAAATAAATGAAAATCCATAACGGGATGGGACCAGATATCCGGAAGGCGAATGATTCACGAGTAGAATGCTAAACAACAATGCAATACAACGTTTTAAACATACGTTTTTTGACATACATTAATCAATTTGATGCATGTTACAAGTCATTTCTCCCTTAATTGTTATTCCGTAAAATTGATCGATTATTGACATACATTTATTTAATCACATAAAGACATAGGCCATTTAGAATTATGTAAAGCATTAACAGAAGTATTGAAATAACCTATTCAATCTATCGAAAGTTCGATGATTTATATTATGATATGACAAACCTACTTATGCACACTATGTAAGTTAAAGCGTTCCGATAACTTAATGTTCGCTTTGACATAGATCAAAATGATGTGGGCAGCCGTGGCCGAGTGGTTAGCGTGTTCTACTCCGAATCGAAGGGTCCAGGGCAGCGCCATGCTGTGGTTGACCGTCCCTGTCTTCCGGATGAGACGGTAAAAACCGAGGTCCTGTGTGTAGGTGTTGGAAAGTTAAAAAATCCTCCCTGTTCTACGGCCAGCAGTGCCGAAAATGGGCAAAATTTGTCACCCTTCACTAGCACACGGTGACGTCTCCTTATGAGTGAAATATTCTTGAGTGGGATGTTAAACAACAATATAACAACATAATTTGAGATGTCATCATCAAGGGTTGCTTTCCCTTCCGGGGCACCTGAACTCACTCCCGGTATTAAGTGGGGTACGTGTTACACTATTTTTAGTAAAGTGTATTTGTGTATTTCTGTTTGTAATTTTGTCTCCTTTTTGTTTTGGCCACGATTTTGTCTGTCGTTGACTTATTCTATTTGGAATGCCCCATGGTATCTTTTATTTCATCCATTTTAAAGGATGCATCTTTGGATAATTTACTATAATTTAAAGCAACTCATTGCAATAAATGTACAATCAATGCCACCGGTTTACTAACATTTCTTTCACAGTTTAAAAGATGGCTATAGAAATCAGGGTGTCGCCAATACAATCCAAAACGAGACATTTTTATGTCTAATCAAATATTTTCTGTTGTCTATTGCAGTTGTTCTTGTTTAACAAACGTATCATTATTTCCCAGTATGTTTGATTTGAGCGCAGTGTAAACTAAGCCATCTGTTAGTAAGAATGTTTTATAGTGGTAATACATGTAGTAGCTTTTACAATCTCGGCCTTCCGCGTGCACACTGACATATTAACCCACTTATCTTTGATTATTTACACCTGTGTTTTGTAGGTAGCTAAGTCTCGCACTGAGAAGAAGAGAAAGTTACATTACATCATCAGGAATACAAGTGCATTAGCTGTTTTACTCTAGTTGTATTAAGTTATCAAATTAGTACTAAGCTACATGACTTAGCCCAGTTTCATGTAAAAGTCTTATACGTTTGAATCTCCGTTAAGTTATGCGATTTTGATTGAATTCGCATGTGCTTTCAGTAAAATACAAATTCATACAAATTATTTCGTTTTACAATATAACGAGACGCTGTTATTTCCAGGTCAAATCGCGATAGCTAGGTAAGACGCGTGGGTGATTTCGCTATATAATGACCTTGACGTCAACTTCAAAGCATTAACGATGTACAGTGGAATCAAAGTTTCCATAGTCCGCCGCGCCCTTTTAAAAGTAATCATGTAAATTAGATTTCATCAATTTTATGTTAAAATGTACAAAATATGATGCAAAGCAAAGTGCTATCTGAGTAAAATAAAGCGTATGCATTGCTGAAACGTCTCTGCAATAACTGACATTATAATTTGGAAAAAAATATGTTCCAAGACTTTTCTCGTCCGGGAAGTGACCGTACAGACTGGACTGTATGCAAAGACGGACACGATAAAAAATACTGCTTTTTTTTAATTTGGTTGTGTCAATACAACAAAATTCAAAATTCTTGACTTAATTATTTCTCCTCAAAATGAAAATAAACCACTGTATTTGTTTATGATATTGTTGTTGTTGTCATTGTGTGGGAGCCTTTCTGGTTAAGGATTATATCAGTTTACTTTAAGCAATGTAGTCTTTTACCTCGAGTCAGTGGGTCCGAGTCTCGCTGGAACCTAAGTTGATTATGCAAGAAAGTTCGTAGTTCACTTACGAAAGGACCGTCGGCATCGTCGAGGACAAAACTGTAAAAAAAATTGTTCTTTTCTCCACCAGTATTACCTGAAAGCCTTCATATTATCGGAAGATTAGCAAGGCAAAACAATGAATATGACGAAAAGCAATGCAAAAAATGGAAATAGAGGTTTTTATATTATATTTGTTTGATCAAAGTGATGCTGACTTCGTAAATCTTCATCTATGAAAAAAAAAACCTTTTATTGGGGAATTGGGAATCCGATCCTTGACACTAGAACTAGGTTAAAGGATAAGGGGAAACCAATAGAGCCTTGTCGGTTTGTCTTAAGATGAGTAGGCTTCAATGAATTTCCAGTTGGTTCTCTTAAAAACAAATGAAAAAATTCGGATTGTCTGGTATGCAAGAAAACAGACAAATAATCCGTCATATGCTATTGATTAAATAGTGATATAACTTTACGAGAGTTAACTGAATGATCTAACATAAACATCATCAAACTTCTAGTTTCTGGCAGTTTCTTCAACATCTGGAAAAATTAACTTAGTTCTCAGCACTTTACAGTAATATTTGTAAACAAGGCTGATTAATCGTCAATGGTAATATAGAACATTGATTTGATTTTATCATGAGAGACACAAACTATTACATTGAACAATCGGGAATTTTCCCAAGCCAGCATTATGTATTTTTTTCGAGAGGTGAATTGGACACTTGCAAGAGTGTAGCAAGGTTACAAGTACATTCGAGATTCGGGTTTTAATTTCGAATTCGTTTGAATGCTGGGACATTGGGATGGCTTAGATTTTAAAACTATAAAAATCTTTCGATCTCGAATTTAGTGGATCTCAGGATATCATATATGACCTGGAAAACAATACAACATGCCTGAGTAAATTGAGAGAGAGAGAGAGAGAGAGAGAGAGAGAGAGAGAGAGAGGTAAGTGGAATCTTAACTTGCACTCTAGTTTTTGAAGAATATTGGATAACCTTTTTTGATATCTTAACATTTTATACATTATATTGATATCTGAACAATTGATTTCAAAATATCATATTCTGACCCTGTAGATCACATTAGGACAGTGTCAGCTTCATCCAGATTACCGTTTACAGTCGGGTAATTGTTTCCACTGAGAGAGAGAGAGAGAGAAAGAGAGAAAGAGAGAGTATAATAGTATGTGGGTGAGTTAAAACCTAAGCTTCTGTATGTATTTGTCCTATATATTCATCTATATCACAAATTTGCAGACGACAATAACTTCCTGTAAGTGACATGAAGAGCATCCGTTTCCGGACCATAAGTTTTGTTCCTTTTTGCACACAACACTTATAACTTATCATATTTTAATACTAATTCAAAAATCGTAAGTTAAAAAAAACACATCAATACATTTTTTTCAATCGTTATTGATGTACACTTTAGGAGCATGACATTTATTCTTTTGCATAGCAAATTGATCATGTTAATTTAATTAACAGGAAATTGGAACCGTTTCAAATTTCTGCGAGGGCGAAAAAAATAACCGGAAAAGGGTGTGATGTCGCAGCTGTAATTTATGAAAAGGTCGTGGTGATAATATAATTGAAAATATTAATTACTGATACACAATCAATGAAAAATAAACACAACAGCAAAATGATGGTTATTCAGCTATTTAAACGAATTTGACAACGGGTTAATAAAACGGGTTTTTATATTACTTATACTTATAATTCAAAGGCGACATCTACTACAGTAATACCTTGGTAAACTTATTACACATATTTTCAATAAATGCTAAATTGGGTCAATTAAGTTATAGAGTCAGTTTGTTTTACTTTTCAAGCCTAAATGAGTAAAAAGAAAAATCTGCGAGCCACAACTAAGTACAATGAATAGTGGAATATAAAAAAGGAAATCACCAATAGTAAACGTTTTATTTTGTTATAAAATAACCACAATGATGAAACATCATTTTTAAGAATTAACAAATATGGTTAATTTTAGCTAAGTAACAATTCTAAGTGCGCTACCAACGGTGAAAAGGAAGTCAAATAATTCCATACTATTCTTGCTGAAGATGTGCCCCACAAAATTCTAAAGAATATACAACGTTCTAAATATAACTAAATATGAATGAATTCAATGACTGGATATTTCATCAGAATCATTTGTCGCCCTACCTACTACAACACAATATAACCCGTTGCATTGTTGAGAATTCCATTTCATTAGACACATTAAATTACTCTGATTCATGCCCACAAAGCATGGACAGCACCAGTAAATATAAATATTTGATTGGTGGTCAATCGCTGTACAGAAGGAATTCAAATATTGAAATTCAGCAGAGTAGAACGTTTGCTTTGGATAATAACAAGGTTGGTGTCTGATGACGTGTAAAATTGCCCTATACACAGGCTGCTATCTGTCTCACGTATTTTATCACTCTGATCGGGTTACTGCGTTTATTCTTTTGTAGAATTTTTTTTTATTATCATGTGTTACACACAAATTTTCATAATAAAAACATTACTGATATGCTTTAAGTTTGTGTTTGTATACAAAATGCCCTATATAAGGAGGTGTTCTGGCACGATAGCTTATTAGATGATGCAATAGTGTCGAGAACTGTGCCACTAGGTTTTCTGGTCCGATGAACACAGACAGATGTATACCAGTGTCCAGCATTTACACGTTAAATACATGTAAAGAACTATGTATTTCTATGTTTGCCGATAATAGGATAGGGTTAAGTGGCTTCATTCATAAATAAACTCGTGACGAGCTGTAGTACATACCGATATGACACTGGGGCTCTTAATGGGTAACTCATTAACAAGTTAACCGTACGTTATAGATGTTTAACACATCGATCGCAGACTTTAGAAGGGTATCTTCGAGAGAAATCTTGAACAAGGTACGGGGCCGCCCTGGTCTAGTGGTAAGCGTGTTTGCCTTGGATCGTGAGGCTGTGGGTTGGTATCCAAGCCGGTCTGCGATTGGCTGTCTCGTATGAGACAATAAAAAACGAGGTCCCGTCTCACAGTAGGTGTCGTGTTCGTTGCATTAAGAAAACCCTCACTTTTCAATGGCCAAAAGTGTCGAGCATAGGCAAAGCTATGTCACACTTCACTGACACGTAGTAACGTCTCCTTATAAGTAAAAGGTTCTTGAGTGGGACATTAAACATCAACACAAACTACCAACATGGTAAAATGTACAAATGTGTAAATTGAAAATTTGGCAAAATGTAAGTTTGTGAGGAAATTGTTCCAGACACTTCAGTATATTCCAGGAATCCTATATCATGTTTGTCTTCAACATTGGATAGAATTTTCCAACATTACAAAGTTTTCGAGCATTGCTAGATTAAACGTTATGCATTACAAGTCCCATATGTAATCTGGTTATGATGTTGTATTATTTCCATTTCAGTTTGGTTTGGCTAATCTATATTCGCCAAAATCAATTAACTTTTCCTTTTCTGTTCGTTCATTTTTTTCACACTTTTTAAAAATAGGGTCATTTATTTCGCCAATTTTTATATTTTAAAACTCATTGGAAATGAATTTGAAAAAGCTCTATACCAGATAGAGATCCAATCTTTTTATAATCATAAATCACTATGTATTACTTATATTCATATGGAATAAATGCAATTTAAACTAACTAAAAACTATTATTTCGAACAAATTATGAATCATTCTGGGATACGATTAAATTATTCCTTTGCTATTATAGTGGGATTGTTATATAACGAAGTCAAAGCTGATCAACTTTTGACTTTGTTATATGCTTCCTTCGTTTTCAGCATCAAAATTTAATATACTGAAAAATAGTAATTCTTTTAGGGGATTTAATCCATCATTGTTAAAGCACTGGAATCGCTTTAAGCCAGTTCGATATAGACCAACTACAATCGAGCCTCATTAATCCGGACGCCAATAATCCGGATGCTTCACCCTCCGGACGACATTTCCATGGAACAATATTTTCAGATTGCCTTGCACATTATGATATGTATGTTTCAGTAATCCGCGCGCTTCATTTATCCGGGTAATTTGCTTGGGGACGAAGGAGTCCGGATTAATGAGGCTCCAATGTATATTCTTTGTTGAATGAGGTGTTCAGATGCTTTTGGGTATATGCAATTATTCGTCAGTATTTCCTAATAATGATTGCATTGACCACATGGTTGTGAAATAATTCAGGAGAAAAGGCGGAAGTATTTTGACGTCATGTCAATGTCACAGCTGTGATCACTAGTATTATACTTATTGAATAAGGTTATTTTATCGATGATATGTCAATTTCTGCTACTTAAATTTGTATCAGTGTAGAAATATTATATCAATTCTGGATGACTTAAAGTGCATTTTTATGAACTCTTTGCAAAAATGTCTCCACTTTACTCAGGGAAATCCAGAGCTGCTCGTGGCGCACCCTTGGACAGGCAGTTTCAGAGTTGAACAACCAGGAGCTTAGCGTGTAGGTTTATTCAAAAAGGGAAGAAACCGTATCAAAGTTTGCTCGGTGCGCTTAAAACGTATAAAAAACAAAGTTCTTGATATGTATTGATATAAAATACCTATATAATTTTGGCCCTGTCTCGAAAATCCAGTGACGTTGAAAGTGGAGTGAAATCATCCACAACAACAACAACAACCAACATTACAAAACAACAACAAAACAACAACAATAAACAAACCTACAACAATAACAACTTCAACAACAGCAAGTTCACTTGAACAAGAACAACTTGAGGGAGGCTAATCGTCCTTTGAACACTATTATCCATGACGATTGAAAAGTATTTGAATCGGAAAAGCATTCAATCGATATCACTTCATATAGCTGTGTAGGCCTAAAAACTCTTAAAGTACTTTACATTTTTTTCTCTTCGTGAACTCATATGAGGGACCACAATTTCTGACGAAATATCGTCGCATTTAAAGGTCGAACTTTCTGAGATGAAACCTGATGTGAAAATAAAATGAAACTTAAATTGAAAAGTTCTAAAATCATTTCTGCATTCTTGAAGATACCTTCATTCAAATATTTGTATTTTTATTTAGATTCCTGTTTACGAAAACTAATGAAAATTTTAATTCAATTTCACGATAAGTGGGTCATGTAGATGTTTTGAGGATACGTGGTAGTTTAAAGAATTTCTATTGGTCACTAATACATCAACCTTTTAGTCAAATTATTTTGAACGGGATCCTACCCGGATTGAGAAAAATAATTACCGAAAATAAAAAGTGAAATTTGACAATATAATGGGTTAAACGTGTATGGAAATTCCTTCCCACCCGCCGGGTTTATCGTGTAAATGCTCTTCCTTTTTTATCTTTTCAGACACCTCGTCTTTTCTCAAGTAATGGATGAATCTTTTTTATTCGTCTAGATACGGACTGATTATGCTTATTCATGCGTGAAAAAAGTAAAAGTACGTTAATATATCCGTTGGTCAATAAGTGCGTGCTTTGGCCACATATTTCTAATATTTCCTAGCATAGCATCGTTCTCCAAAGAACCATAAAGGGTCAATGTTAATTATGAATTATAAGCACCTCAATTGATGGATCAATTGTCTTTCCCCAAATCTTAAAAAAAAGTGTACTGTACTCTTTGCCGCTTTATGCACCGATTAACGCACGAGGTGAGAGAAGTGATTAACATCGTTTATTACCGGAAGAACTGTCAATAAACCATTTAATTATTGTTGATTGTACACTCCTCTCGACATTTTTATGAACTGGTCAACTCTTTGTCTTCTGTGTCACCGTAAAGCTACTAGATACAGGATGTCAGCTCATCACTTCATTCAATTCTTTTGTTGTGCGGAAGGATATATCGAGATAGCATAGGCTGATCTGTGATTCATTCGTTCGAATGCCACACGAACAGGGAAACATTTCTTTGGAATTCCAAACACGTATTTTTTAGGAGAAAAATAAACGTCCAGTTCTTTTTAATATTCATCCTACGCGTTTTCTAGAAAACTTTTATAATGATAATCAGAAACTCTTAATAATTCTAACTATAATCGAGTCCTCCTTCCAAAGTATCGAACTTTCTCGGCTCTTTATTTTGTTTGGTATTCTATATCAACTATAACATTCATAAAAATACAGGGCCTCCATGGCTGAGTGATTAGCGTGTTCGACTGCGAATCGAAAGATCCGGGTTCGAGCCGCGTAGCGCCACTCCGCGGTTGGCCGTCCCTATCTTTTGGATGAGACAGTTAAAACCGAGGCCCCGTGTCACAGTAGGTGTTAGCACGTTAAAGAACCCTCCCTGCTCTACTGTCAGCAGTGCCGAGCATAGCCCTTCACCGGCACACGGTGACGTCTCCATATTAGGGAAATATTGGGAGTGGAACGTCAAACAACAATACCATACCATACCATAAAAATGCACTCAATGGGCCTATATGTAGACTCTACTTCGGCATATTCGAAAAACAAGCATTCACTTATTTTCTAAAAAAAAAAACAAACCCTATATTTGATAAAATTATTACTTTCGCTGTATTATTCAGTATTTTGAAAAACGCTACGGTGGCAAATCTTCTAGTTTTCGACATTTCAATCATATAGAATGTAAAGTACCGTATATCATGAATAGTTCCGATTCAGTTTGTTATTTAGAGTTATGTCAGAAGTTTAAGCCTAGAACATTGTTTTGGGGAATCAATTAATGGTAAACCTCGGTGGGACTGACCAAGGTTAAACATTTAGCGACTGGTGGTATATCAATCTTAATTTTTTCTCTATCTCTGAGTGCATATTGCAATAAACACAGCGTGCGTTCAACAAAGGTTAGTCAGTCGATGAAATTTTACTGCTGGTTAATTCAGTTAGATCCAACAAAACGTATTGGTCGAAAACATGAAGAAATACCACCAAAAAATCAAAACTAAAACCACCCCAAACAACAAAACAAATAACAAAACAAATAAGGCAAACAAACAAACAAAACGGTAAATAAATAAATAAAGTACCAAGAAAAAAAAGCCCAAAACAAAAACAATACAACAATAACCTTCGAAACTCCATTTTGATATGAAAATCAGTTGCTTATCCCAAACGGGGTGAGACCTAGTGTCCGGGGGGAATTAACATTCACTGTCAGTACTTTTTACCTCATAAAAATATCCCATGGAAATATTTTGAATTCAGTAAAACTCCAAGCTCGTGGAAATGATCAATTTTGAATGTGAACGTTATTGACAACCCAACGTGGTTGATTTGACTTGATTTTGTCAGAAAGAAAAATGAAAATTTGAAAAATAAAACTTTTAAGAAATTTATACTGCGTATACTGACTGACGATACCGACTCCTTTCGGGCCTCATCAGGTTCTCATGAGATATTATTATATATTCAAATGGTTCAAATATCTTGTGATTTCCGAGGCTGACTCTCTCTCTTTTCCTTCTCAAAGTATTGCTAAATGCTCTGTCTCTCTCTCTCTCCCTCTCTCTCTCTCTCTCTCTCTCTCTCTGATCCCTTATTATCTCTCTCTGATCCCTTCTTATTTCTGTCTCTCTGATTCCTTCTTATATCTTTATCTCTCTTTCTCTCTCTCTCTCACTGTTGGACTTGCTTTTCATCACAATATTGTCTAACTGAGCATTCTCTCCAATCTGTTGTATCCTTTTCGTCTGCTTTAAGCACACTCATATGAATCTTCTTTCGAATAGTCAAAAGATAAGTCATTAATTACAATACTGAATATTGTAGGTAGATCAATGAAACCTAATTGGTTGGAGAAAAATGAATTTTTGATTCATGAAAAGGCATATAGGATATGATACTTTAGCCCTAAGGTACATAATATCGGTGGATGATCCGGGATCCGGAAATTTTCACTTCTGACAATGGGGATTTCTTATTTAGAATAACGCTTGCCTTAGTCCGGATGAATAATGCTGATGAATCTATCAAATACAAGGAAAAATATTTACTTGGTCGTAGAAAAATATTATCCGATAATTGCGAGGCATACGTGTCAATTTTTTCATAACCTACAATTTGATTACAAACGTTGGCTTGGTCCTTATTTACTTCTAAATCAGATTGATATGACAGTACGTCTATCAGTCGGAGACATCTGGCATTTTAATTCGGAAAATGTTTCAAATAAGATCTTTAGCATTTACGTGCAATTTACTATGTTCGAGATCAAGGAGCCTTTTATTGCGTTCGTTATCTTCCGTCTAAAAAACAAGAAAACAAAGAATGGACAGGAAAAAATTGTTTAATCTGCTTCATTGTGTAATTATTTTATCATCTACACTGCAGCAAATTTAGGATTTGATGGCAAGGCATTTCAATATTTATATCGTTAGCTATCCGTAAATCAATTGATAAATCAAAATAATACTTAAATGCAGTATATTCAACTTATTACAATTATTCATTGCACGGGGGAACTGTCATTCTCTAAGCATGTTTTTTCGGTTATTGTATAGGTTATGCAGGTGTAGTAATAAGGTATTGTCTTTAGTCTATGTAGTCATGGTATTAGGAGTTTTCAATAGCAAATCTTGCCTTCACTGGTTCAAACCGAGAACTGAGGGTTTGTTAACGTGCAAACACCTACTGTGGCACGGAACCTCAGTTTATAATGTCTCATCCGAAAGACAGGGACGGCCAGCCATACCATGGATTCGGATCGATCCCCGGACCTCTCGATTCGAAGACGATCACGCGACTCACAAGGCTACGGTGGCACCCCAAAAAGAATCTATTCTGATTAAGTGTGAGAGTGACGTAAACACTTTGAGCGTAACGAATTGAAACTATTAACGGGTTTTATCAAATTCTAAAAGTCGAACGGCTGAGAATACTATGACAGAAACGAAAATATACAAAAACACAAACAGTAATCTATACAAAACATAACACAAACAGTTATCTATACAAAACATATTAATCTTAAAACGGAGTAACACGAACCCCATTAAAAATCCAGAGATGAGTTCAGGTTCTCCGGAATGGTAAGCAACTCCACGCTCGGCACGCTTGCTTTCGGCTATACTTTGAAACTAGAAATATAGACCAATCCAGTAATAGTCGAGAATAGAAGGAGGGGATTAAAACAACAAACAACCCTTATGTAACTATTTTCTTTGACACTCAAATGTAGCTGGTCTTTTTTGCAATTTCTTACTCCTATGTTGATCAGGTCGTCTTGATTGACGACTACTGTTAGAAGCGTTCGTGTTAATGGAAAAATATACATCAATTATTAATTAAATAAGTGACAAAATTCGGTAGTTCTAAAGTAATTATTTGCGTAATCCACATTCTTGTTTTTTAGTTTATCTTTTCATTGGCTATTTGATACAGTTTTCAAAACGTTCACTTGCTAAAATATATAAGATATTCTATAAAAAAAATCAATTGCCGACCTTGGCCTAATGCAAAATCTGTCTGGCATTTCTGATGAGCAGGATGCTTGCATGTCTTTGTAACATGAAAGTGGAAGGTGGTTGACATACAACATCAGGCCAAAGCTTATATCAGGCGACCGGTAGCAGATGTCATCAACGACTTTGGTAAGTCTGCTCCTAAAAATTGATACACAGTAACACCATAAGTGAAGTTTCCTAAAATAGGCAGGCTAATATTACATATCTGTTCAGTTTCCTTGGTCATTACAAGATATTTGCCACTTCCATTCTTAAGTGTTTCGAAATAGAGCCACTTCAGATCTGGGAGTGTTATTGACTATTTCCCTTGTTTTTTTTAATTCGTCGACAAGTGGTTATACAATCACCGTTCAATTATATATACACATGTATACATGTATAATAATATAGGGATTGATCTGTCATTAGATATCAACATCTTTGAATGTGTATTTAAAAGACCTTAAATGCAATAAGAATTAGTAACCTTATTGCAACATTATAAAAGAGATTTCGTCGATCTTTATTCTTTACTCCACTCCTTTGATATGATGAAAATGACAAAAACATTAATTTTGCGTAAAAAAGTTTGCAAGTATGTTGTTGTGAGGTGAAGGACTTGCTACTTAGTATAAGTGACAAAATTAAGTACGGTTGTAAGAACTTATAGTCTTCCGGAACAAATAAAACCATTAAAACTGTCGAATTTCACATTGGAAATTAACACATAAGATAAGTATGGACAAAAAACTTTTTAAGCTTTCGTTCAGACTTCCATCTGCTAAACCACAGCACGAAAACATTGTACTTGGTGTTGAAAACATTTTGAAAAATACTAAAAGCAGGAAATTGGAATGAATCAGTGTAGTATTTACATAATGATATGAGTAGCTGTGATTTTCGCAGAGACTTGGATTTTGATAAATAAAAACAAAAACAGAATCCTTAATCAAAGTTTAAAGATCTTAGCGAGGTACAGCTGGTCGTTGATGTCTTTGGATTGAGACGGTAAAACACCCATTGCTGATTCGTGTAAACTGTAGGGTAAACCTTGTTGGAGATATCATTGACAGCTCAATGACCTGGTACATAACATATTAAAAATGAGACACCAGAATTCGGGGAAGAAACCCTTTTGAGTGTTGATGTATTGTTGGTTGGTGCATTGTTGTTTGACGTGCAAACTCAAGAACCTTTGTATTAGAAGAGTATGCAGATATAACGATATGCCAGTGAAGTGCTACATATATAGCCTAAGCTCAGTGCTAAAAGTCAAAGACAAACGAGGATTCTTTGATGTGCCGACTCCTAATATGACTGGGAATTCTACTCGATAAACAAAATATGACAACAACTTTCTATTGTAAGTCAGCGTTTGTAATCAACGTCATGTAAAATGAAACTATTCTGAAAGTCGGAACATTAAACGAGCACAGGATTGGTTTTCTTATTGAATTGAAGTTCTTTTCTCCATTGAATAAGGTTTTCAGTTTCTGAATAATGATTAATGAAAACATGACACGTTCTAACATCGGAACATGTGTCCTTATTGCAAGCCCGGAATTTCCTTTGTCCATCCCATTATAAATACACGAACTAAATTGGTCAGTAGGGGTTGGTCAGATGACAAAATCAGTCTAATTATATCGAGGGCAAGTCGCGGAGTGGTACTGTTCTTGTCTCCTTCAAGTATCATCCTCACTTCCTGAACTCTGTTATCATGTGCTGCTGAATGGAATCAAGTGCAATCACATGAATATGAAATACATACTGTCTAACCTGCCTTAGCGATCCAGTGAATTAAAAGCAAACCTGTCTTACGTGACCTAAATGAGTGGTTTCCAGAATTTTTTTTTTTTAAATAAATAACCTTGGCTGGGCACCATAAAACTTGATAACTTACTTAAGTTTCCCAGCCAAACAAAATTCAGGATTTGCTGGATTTTAGAACATCTTCAGACTTAAATTAATCCATAAGGTTTTTTTTGCCCAACCCTGAATTGATGTACCACCTGTCATATGTGACCATTTTTGCGCCTTCCCTTGGACGGTCTCTTAAAAACGGTTAGACTGTTTCTACCTTGGTATCATATTTCTGTATCCATTTAATTCAAAGATCTCTGTTTCCATGTATATTATAACCGTAATTACAAATGTACTTCAACAAGAATCATGCTAGAACTACTATTATATGCATGTATATATAAGAAGCCGCTCAGCATGTCTTCGTGCAGGAACAGCAAATTAATCTGAAAATATTTGTCCCACCAAAATTTACGGATAAATAAGGATACAGGCTACTCGAAATATACTCCAGTATTTTGAAGGCCAATATACTAGAAAATCTTTTCCGTACAGTTTTAGTCCGCAAGGTAAAACGACCGCACTACTGCCGTCCGAATTTACGGAGCTCTGCCAATTTAGTCGCTTTAATGATGTGCATTGGATGAGTTTGGGACAGATTGCATTTTTGTTCTCTCTCATAACAAAATCACGTGTTTTCCAGGATTCGATTGACTGTTTTTTTTTTTTGTAAATAATTTGAGAACCAACGAGCCTTTTACTTCATTCTTGTGAAACAAACATTCAGATGATTAATTAATGGTTTAAGCGATGGCTGAAAAATGTTCATCTAAATCTTCATTTCAGTACAGACCTCCTGTCCTAAAAAGTACATGTACCACCATAATTTTCTCAATCACTCCCTTGAGCGAGAATTCCACAGACAAAAGTTTACGTTCTTCTCTTTGTCTGTCCGATTTCCTGTAGGCTTTTAGTGTTTTCGGATAAATTAGATTTTCATTTCGCCCATCAGCGTTTTTTTTTTTCTCACATCATGTGCATTAATGATGATCTAAATTCATTATCAAAATGCCTTGAAACGTATATTCTGGTATTACCTAGACTTTCATAAGTGATATGTTTCAAAGGAAAATAAATATGTACTGTTTTTTTATTTGTGCCCATTTATCATTATAAGGTAGGCTTCAAATGATTCAAAAAGCTTAACAATATGCAATACTTAATCATTTATTACTGTTTATTACTGTGTATTACTGCTTATGTTGGTACGTTCTTTCTAGCATTGCCTAAAACTATCAAACTTATGATTATCTTATTTATTATGACGTATATGTCTGATATAAAAAAAAGTCTTCATTTCTATATATTAACTTGCGCCCCTAAAAAACACGCCTTTAACGTTAGATCGCTTGTATAATATGTAGTCCTTCCATTCGCCTATTCAAATACAAATCCCGGAATGTTCGCGTTATTTTTGACGGTTCACTTTTTTAATTATCAGCAATACAATACTTTGGCATGTGTGTATATACGTACAATATTCTATAGTTAAATAAACATTATCATATCAGGATAGTATTTCAAACAATGGTTTATTTTCCCGAATAGTGCTGACGCGAACAATACGTGAAAATTAAATTCAGCGAATAAATTAAGATTTGCAGTATCGCGTATCATTTAATTACCGTGAGGTGATTATTGTAAATAATGTGACGGCGGACTTCAGTACATTGCAGGGAAGATAAGGAATCGTGGTTAAGAAATTAAATAGGGCCTATTATTTAACCGGGCCGTCGTGGCCGAGTGTTTAGCGTGTTCGACTTCGAATCGAAGGGTCCGGGGTTTGAATCTACACAGAGTCACGCTGCGGTTGGCGAACTCCGTTTTTTTTTTTTTTGGATGAGACAGTAAAAATAGAGGTCCCCTGTCACAGAAGGTGTTGGCATATTAAAAAACGATCTCTGGTCTACGGCCGTAAGGGCCCAGCACATGCAAAATATGTCGCCCTTCACCGGCACATGGTGAGTGGGACATTAAAAAATAATACAACAATACAACAGATATTATTTATTGTTTGTGCGCTTATCTAAGATATAGCTAGGTCCAAAGTTCTAAAAGCCCCTAAAATGGGTGAAATAAAAGATACCAAGAGGTATTCCAAATAGAATAAGTCAACGACAGTCAAAATCGTGGCTGAAACAAAAAGGAGACAAAATTACAAACAGAAATACCTTATAACTAAAAATAGAGTAACACGAACCCCACTACAAAACCGGTGGTGAGATTTCGCTGGTATATAAAAGAGTAAAATGAGAACTCCATACTTTATAATTTTAATCAATTCTGTATCACATTTAGCCTTCCTGGTGAAACATGAACATGGTGTTGAAATGAAGGATCTGTGAGTACTCAAGGTATTTTACCTGTCATTATAACCTAGAAACAAAAACCTTTCAGCATTTACTTCTGCTTGTAAATAAAGTTGTCAAACAGCTCGCGTCGATTAGAATTTCCTGTACGGTTCAAATAACTCTCTCTCTCTCTCCCTCTCTCTCTCTCTCCACCTTTTTTCAGAAAGTGCAGAATATTAAAGTAGTTAGAATTTTATGGACCCATTCTGTCTCTGTGTTTATTGTTAAATCGATGATAAATATTACCGTTAACTAACAAATTTGCCACTTTGAAATACCGAGTACTTAACTGCATGTATATGATTGAATTATGCAACCGATTGATGTGAGCAAATTTTATTAAATGAAGAAACTTTGAATTAATCAAATTTTGTCTGTTCTTAATTATCTCAAATTGAAACCATGAAACGTCAGTTTGTACTGTTTTCTTTCATCCCTCTTTAGTTTTGCGTTAAATCGAACCTCCGGAAATGAAAGAGTACTAGATGCATATATTGAAGGCATTTCCTTCCAAGATTACCACTATCCTGTAAAATGTTTCTCTATTAAACATATACAGTTACGCCTCATTAATCCGGGCATTTCCGTTCCCGAGCAGATTGTCCGGATAAATAAAGCGTCCGGATTACTGAAACATTCGAAATATCACAACGACCAGTGCAATTTGAAAATTTTGTTCCCAAGAAATTTCGTCTGGAAGGTGAAGCATGTGGATTATTGGCGTCCAATTTAATTAGGCTCGGATGTATGTATAACGAGGCCATTTTGTAAGTCCCGATGGTTGAAGTCTTATTTCGGGGCGTAGTATAGCAAATAATCCATACAGAGAATGTTTAAAATGCTTCCACCAAAAATGTGTTTGCTTAATTTAAATGTTTATTCTAAAGAAAAATATCAATGATACTGATGAATTCGTCAGGATAACTACCTTTTGTGTCCGATTTATAGTGGCTTAACAGTCAACAGTCAGAGGGTAAGATGACAATGTGATCTGTACATATGTCATTGTCCTATCAATATAGCAAAAAAAGCAGAAAATTCATGTACGTATTTGAATACAAGAAAGTCATGATTTCAGTAGTGGTGGATAAAAAGTTTGTCCAATAAACATTTGATAGATGAAATCGTAACAGAACTGTAATAATAAGCATAATTGGAGTGGAAATATTACACTTGTTCGGAAATTGTGAGTAGGATTTGCAAAAATAATAATTACCATTTCACATCTATTCACGGTGACTCCCTCAAAGTTTCGCATAAAAAATCCTAGTTACAAGTCAATGGCCTGTCGGTTAACTGCAGACAATTTTAGTAATTGTAACTGCAGATCTGTGCCTTTGGTTGGCAAATTGATACAGAAAAATTAAAGATCTCTTTGTAATAAATAATTATCTCTTGACGTCATTTTCCGGGATTCTCTATCATTTTGCAAACCAAAATTACAGGACCGCAAGTACAGTGAGAGGGTCTACTCTAGCCCCTGGTCCCATCACTGAAAACTGGGATTCGACCCTGGGGAGGAGGTGTTTGCCTTTTCTTGTCCTTTCTGGTGGGACAATGAGAAAAACGTTATTCCCAAGTCACAGATCACTCGCTACTAATTCACTGAATTTAGCATAGGCTTACTTTTTTTAATCCCTTCACTGTCACTCAGTTATATCTGTACACAAGAGACAGACCCTTTAATGGGGCGTTAAAGGCGATGCAGTATATACTCACTGATTTCGATATGATCTGATTTATGGACACGAATTCTATCAGAACTTGATTATGACCTACTTGGCTTGCATTTGACATTTGTAAAACTAGGTCAAATTTCGGAATGATAAAGCGACTTTCTTTTTGACTAATCACGTTCAAGGTCAAAACCACTTTCTCGACACTGTCAACAAATTTTACTACATTGCATGTTATTTCAAAATAAGTTCTATTCTGTTAATTTTTGTATTGATCTATAGATCAATCCATCCATTTGCTTCATTTTTCTAACTTTTTGATTGTTTATTTTGCGTTTCATCCCTAGTTAAGTACAGTTATGTAAATAGGTGTGTCGCACGGTAATTAACCGACCATGACATAATTTCATCTCGTAATTATTGGGAAAAAATGTCGGCTTCTTTTTTATAGCTAAGCATATTATTTATTTGTCTTTTGCAACAACATGAACAATACAGTAAAGTTCACAATCGTGTTTATTTATCTTGTTTATCCATCTTTTATCCTCATTTTGACATTGGCATAGATAGATGGAATTTTATTCCGAGGCCTTGTCCTATTTTCTGTGTGGCTTTGTTGATGCCTTTATCTAATAGGGCGATGTCACCAAATACCAGCATGATGTTCAATGTTTGGCCTAAGCTCGGCCAACAAGTAGTTAAAATGTTACTGTCTTAACATACTATCGGAGAAAAGCCAAAGAAAAGAGCACAAAAGGTCACGTATGACTGATAGTCTCGACGATTTATATGGAAAAAATCCACCTTTTGGAAGCTTGCATTTAACCTACACAAGACAGGTACCCCTCTTATTCAGTGGGTCACTAGGATAGGTTCGACCTTATCGAAACTAGCTTTGGAGCGGGGTTCACAATTTTCTTTTCAAAAACTGAGTACTAGGAAACGAATCGCTTATAGTTTCTAGTTTTGTAAACGACTTCGGGTTTTCCCAAATTCATTAAGAATATGTTCCGGGCCTCTCCGGAAATGAAGCGAGCACTCTAAGATTGTTGTCGTTCTGGTAGTCTTGTATTATTCTATATTTCCTTACTGCTTCCAGTATTGTAAGTTATCTGACAGTTATTATAAATATGTATCTCGATACAACTGTTTCATCATATGTTTTCTACGTCCTTTTGAAACAGATTAAAATATCTTACCCGTAAGGAGGTAGTATTAGCGAGATCTAATGTCAAGCAGACATTTATATTTGCTCTTATTTTCAGAATGTGTATAAAAAAAGGGTTGGAGAGTTCAAGGGGTCGATTCGTTGTATTACAACCGAATAACAAATAGCAAAATAACCAAAGTGAAAGGAGATAATACTACAAACAGCAACCTACACAGCACGACCCTACTATAACCGGAGTTAGTTCAGGTGTTCCGGAAAGGGAACGACTCTCAGTCCACGTCCGGTCACTGTCGTTTGTTCTATGTATCGAAAAATGTCTGCTTGACTACGGTGTTAATTGCAAGTTGTTGAGATGATGGAGTCATCCAATTGTACATTTGTATCACGTAGATTGTGACATTTGACATTATTATACCTTATGTAAGATTCTCGCCTTATTATTGGTTAATTCCTAATCACATGACCTGAAACAATATGCAGTGTCAGAAACAGCGGTCAACATTGCCNNAAATCCCGAACATTGAGAAGGGAGACAATTCTTACAAACGCAACAGTGACACAGACAACTTGTAAACATGGAGCAGACGTCCAAGAGGTTTGCCTCAATATTTTTCACTAGAAACTTTTCCTATTCGGTATAATAAAATAAATAGTGCCCTTGTCTGAGGGGAATATGGAGGATTGTTTCCCCTCGAGAACATTATCTTCCCTCGCCTATCGGCTCGGGAAGATAATGTTCCC
>JACSZP010036137.1:0-14969 GCA_016161895.1 Pinna nobilis | reverse complement strand
CAAATGCATAGAAGTTA
Source organism: Pinna nobilis (assembly GCA_016161895.1). Lineage (NCBI taxonomy): Eukaryota > Metazoa > Mollusca > Bivalvia > Pterioida > Pinnidae > Pinna > Pinna nobilis. The sequence goes on along the minus strand of JACSZP010036137.1, from coordinate 14,952 downwards.
CACATATTATAAATCTTACAATAAAGTGCTCCAACACATCTACTTTTCGTTTTGAAGTTTCGTCCAGATCTTTAAGGTATAGAAATAGCAACAGCCATATCACGGGTTTAAATAGCAACAGCCATATCACGGGTTTACAGAAATCAGGGCTGGGCACTGCAAAATTTAAGAATGTACCTAAGTCTGAAAGTTTTGGCAAATTCTCAGTATCTCAGCCAATCAGAATCCAATATCTGCTGGGAATTTCTCAGACTTACGCAAATTCTTAACTTTATGGTGGCAGCCCAGAAATATTGTCTCTTAACTTATCTCTTGTCAAAGTACCAGCAACAGAATTAACAATAAAGATATATCTCCTACGGACTCCTTTTCTCAAGCTTGAAATTGCTCTGTTCTTTTGATTTAGTATGAACTGAAGAGGTAGTGACATTTACATTCAGATTGACCTTCAGATAAATGTTTTATGGTTATTTAAAAAGTTTGGCTCATCTGTAGTTAACGTAGACAAGACAGCCTAAAATACTATTTGTTTGTATGTTTTCTTTACGCATTTGCATCACTTTACATACATACATACATATATATGTATACCTTAAACAGACAGATTGTTGCTGCTTATATATATATATATAAATGATCGATCTTCTTTTAATGTATTAGCCTTATGGATATTTCCTCAGTAAATATTTATCAACTCGCATGATAACAAAGTTATTCTTCTTCCTACTAAAAGATAAAATTGTCATCAATTAGACAATGTAAATATGGAATTAAATGGTACGTTCTTGGCAAACCTACGCGTTTTTGAGAATTCGTAAGTGAACGTGGTTTATGTAGTGTTGCGGAAGGTTCTGCTTAGCTGTGTAAACATCAGTCCATTTACAAACGATTCCAGCAAAATTATATCTACATCAGGCAAATAAGTACGTGATGTATTTACCCTGCCTTATCCCAAAGAAATGAGTGAGATTAGAAACATAGGGTAAATTTAGAAATGTTATCACATGGTGAAATCTGCTTTATAACGAGATGTATGTGTATAAAGTACAAACATTACAAACAAAGTCATTATAATCTCTGATTACAGCATGAATAAAACTTAACGAAACTGAAATAAACTATAGATTACAGTTTGTACATGTTTTCTTTCTACCTTGTAATGTAGCGCTCCAACGAGAGTATATAATGTAAAAACGTTGTATAAATCAAATACCATCGAAAGATCGCAGGTATACGGAAACGAACATCTATTTGTAGAGAGAGAGAGAGAGTCCTCGCCATCATTTGTCATTAACAAGAAACGTTTCTATAAGTGACTTAATGCAAGTCCGGCATTTTTATGTCTATTTGTTTGTAGTGATCTTTGCTTTTCATTATTTATTTATTTATTTATTTATTTATTTATTTATTTATTTATTTATTTAATTTGTGTTTTCAACGTAGGGTCAATAATTGCAAGTTAAAACTTATGTCTATTTGTTTGTAGTGATCTTTGCTTTTAATTATTTATTTATTTATTTATTTATTTATTTATTTATTTATTTATTTATTTATTTATTTATTTATTTATTTATTTATCTATTTATTAATTTATTTATCTATTTATTTATTTATTTATTTATTTAATTTGTGTTTTCAACGTAGGGTCAATAATTGCAAGTTGAAACTTCCAGGCAGAATTGAGGTTTTGGCCAGAAGACAATTTTTTGAGTAATAGGCAATAAAGTAAAATGATTAGTAAGGGGGTAATGATACAAAACACACACAATTACACACACATTTATGGCATGTTCAAATTAAATTGATACAATTTTTATGAAGGTTGTTGGAAGGTGTCCTTTAGTATGGTCATAAATTACAAAGTAAGTCACTCTGTCCAACAGTCGTATCTCGAGCTACTGTATAACAACAAATGCGTGTACTAACTTTCGCAGATTTTCAAATTGAAACTTCTTCACTGATATAAAATTTCACGGTTCACGATCGATATCACACAAAGACATATATCACATTAATATTCGTGTATTAATATTCGCGGTTGAACATCAACCGCGAAAATAGCGAATATTAATACACAACGAAAGTTTCTTGTTATACAGTATAATATTACTTTTATATCGAGCTTAACATTATGTTGAATTTGAAAGGGAAATCTGACTCCTCCCTGCCACCAGGTCCCATTCTCAACTAGCAGTTGTTGTTCTTGTCAAGTCCACTTTTACTCCCCTCTTGTATCATAATTAAATGACTTGAGTGTTGACTATCCCTTTGTCCTTCTTCATCTTACTTGTATTAACTAGCCTTGTCTAGCGATAGGTCAATTCAGAAGATTCCCATATGTTTAGGTTCTAATTAGTCTTACCCTGTACTACACTTGTAAATAACAAGGGAATCTGTTGTCTATCAGCTACAAATACATGATTATCTGTGCATTCATCATTTGTAACGAGAACATGATGGGATTTATTACATATTCACAGACAATCTCACTTACGGTATGTATGTTTATTAGGTTATCAGAGAGAATGTACCACAAGCATTAATGAATACTGTATGTTTACAGGTCCGACTCCTTTTTAGAAATAAATCAATTCAAGTTCCCTTTCCTCCGTTTTCAGATGTAGATGTACTTACTATGAAGAAAGTTCCAGTTAAAATCTGTGGAAGGTATGACTTACTTTAAATCTTACCATGGATATCCTGATAGCAAGACGACTGAAGTTGATGAAACAGAAACTATTCACAGATCAAGTCAGAAATCCTTCTCCTACATTGCAGACGTCATCCTCTTTGACGTCATTCTATAGACCCTGTTTATCAGGAGTGAAAAATGCATTCATTGAGCAATACAGATTTGTTACTCGGTCTACACGGACAAGTTCAACTAGAATGAAGAAAAATGAAGACAAGTCCAGCAGAGTAAGATCGATTCAGTTCGATACCAAAAGAATTAGTAATTCATTAGAGCTTTTGAAAAATGGTTTGGATAATGGTTATCGTGAAATTTTCGGAAATCTTGAAAAGAACATTTTTTCAACAGATATTGCTGTGATAAAGGACATCAATGAAGTGTGTAATCAATTCCAGACACTGTCGTCGCTGGCTCGTTATAAAAGTAACAACAAAGGGCATACTGATACAAAGAGCAAGGAAAGTATTGACGGTCTCTGTGTCCCTAAGCTGTCTCCTCGTGGAGTTAACGTGACAGACTTTCCCATACTTCCTTATGAGACCGAGAATGTGTTCGATTCGTTGCCTTACAAAGACAGAAACTCTTCGGGAATATGCTCATTCGATAGTGGTGTGTACATTGAAAGCGACATAAATACTGGCCAAACTTCATTTGACTGCATAGAAATAGGATGTCTATTCCCACCACACATGCGCACAACAGTGAGTAAGCCTCAACTGGACCACATAGGCAAAATGTGGTTAAACTGGGACCCAGAAAAGACACAGGATGACTACGTAGAAACAAGTCTCTATAATATGACTTTGAGAGACGACAATTATAACTATCTCGCTACAAAGTTATCTCCTTACAAGCTCTCTTATTCTCGTAGCTATGACACCGAAAACAAACCCCTCCTCAATAAGTTATTTGTAGAAGATACAGTTGGAGGTGACACTAGCAAGTTTAAGGGTACCATACAGAAAAATGCATCGCAGACTAACGTCGTTACGTCTAAGTCGGAGTCAGCTACAGAGGTCAAAGCCACAAGCATCTCCGAGTCACCTTATGACGGATACTCAGCAATTCTATATGATAAATGCTTTTTTAATGAAACGACATTAAACGACTGGTTCTTGAAAATTACTGGCTTTTTCAGCCCTTCATCCTGGAAAAGGTACCAGGCACATGCCTCTAACGAAGACATCGATGGTAAGTAATTATACTTTTCTTTGTGTAGTATATGCACTGTGCAAAATGTGTTCCCGATTAAATGCAGGTATTGTTGCGACAGGCTGATATCATAAGTATTTAAAATAATTACGTACTGATTCACTAAGAAACCTATATTTCATGCACTAGATTTCATAGGATTTCTTGATACCCATAATTGACATAGATATATTAATATGCATGCAGAAAACAATTGTCCGCTATCATTTCGTCGACATTTTTCCGTTTAAGTGTAGTAAACACATATTTATCTTGACCTAGTTCAAAGCAAATTATGAGAATTGTCATTCTATGCCCAAAACACAACACTCTTTAAACTACGCTGGACGGAAGTTAAGTCTACTTTTCCACAAACTTTTCAGATCATCTTCTTTGATACATTTTACCATTGCAATCTTAAAATCAATAAAACTACCCTGCTTCTAACCATTTCTGTAAGTACTCTTCATACCGATCTGAATTTACAGTTGTAGATCAAACAAGTTTGTTTGATTCATTCCGATTTTAGGTCAGCATTCTGGCCGCCACAGTATTTACTAATTCTTAATCGGGGAAATTGATTGAAATATTTCAGCTTTGTGTGATATAAAGCGTGATACAAAATCCTAGAATTGATTAAAACGCTCTGACACGACTGTGATCCTGTGTTATTTTTACTATTCATACAAGAAAATAGCCGAAGATAACCGAAGCTGTATTCCAACGTTTCTAAGTGTCGTCTGCCTGCCGTATCGTCTGCTTCGTGTAATACGGCATTGTTTTATAACTAGCACTGGGAGCAATTACAATAGACGATGTGCGAAGTCTGAAAACATCTCTCTGGTATCTCTGGGCTGGTTTTCGTTAGGTGTTTGTGTCATCTTGACCGCTGCAAAACAGGTGGTCAGTACTGAAGACTTAGTACATAAAACACACAGTGGATCTATATTCAGCTTTGTATAATGTGATTTGTGATATCTAAGTTAAATGGAATTTATCTCCGCCAGGATAAGAATTGAATTCGATAAGTAATTCAGGGGGAAATTTACAAAATATTACGCCAATCCTGTGGATACGTATAACAGTACAAATGCCTAACGTTCTCTGTCCAATGGATTCGGAAGGTAATGTATATAGTAAATATGTATATGATGCATTATTATTGTAGGCATTGTCAACAAAACGTTACATGTCACAGTTATTTTCGTTTAGTATTAACCAATATTATATGTAAGAATCATCCTAGTAGTGGCTATATACTGCTATGATACGTGCATTATATATAGCTAACATGATAGTAAAACGACATGGAAAAAACTAAATACGAGAAAAACATAAGTTCTAAGCGATGTTGATGATGACATTCAGATAATCGCTTTCTTGAAACTTGATTGATTGCAACAATCAGTCAAACCAATGATGTTATAATAATACTGACATTGTGCATTCCTTCTTTTCAATCTTTAGTTGTAGTTTTGTGATTAAGACAAGATAATTTACTCTAAAGATTATCTTTGCGGTTCTTGTAAATTGTATGAAAAAAATAAACAAATTTCGAAATAGAACCATTTGACATATATCAAATCAGAAGGGAAATGACAAAAACCGGCCGACTGATGATATGTTCGTGTATATACTTTCAATTATGATAATTTTGTTTTGGTTATACATAGTAGAAATAAAAATAAACGATGCTGTAAATAGACCAAAGTTAAGAGATGTAATATACAAATGTATACATTGTTTTCGCTGTAAAGACACTGCGAGTAACTTTTGTTATATAAACATTACGACGTTTGTTGAATAGGTATTGCCATTTTATATACATATTGCAAGTGACTTGCTACAAAGATAGTATTAATAACCCATTTTATAGATATTCAATTTACTTGTTATATAGAAATTGTAACTGACTAGGTATTTAGACATTGTTAGTAATTCGTTTTATAGACATTTCGAGTAACTTGTTACATAGACAATATAAATGACTTGTTATATAGACATTGTTAGTGACTTATTCTATAAACATTCGGTTAGTGACATGTTATGCACGCATTGTAAGTGACTCGATTTATAGACATTGCTAGTGACTTGTTATATAGATATTGTTTGTGACTTGTTATATAGACATTGTTAGTGACTCATTATATAGACATAGTTAGTGACTTATTATATATGCATTGTAAGTGACTCGTTTTATATACATTGTTGGTGACTCATTATATAGACATTGTAAGTGACTTGTTATATAGACAATATAAGTGACTTGTTATTTATACTTTGTGAGTGACTTGTTATATAAACATTGTAAGTGACTTGTTATATAGACATTGTTAGTGACTTGTTATATAGACATTATTACTGACTTGTTATATAGACATTATAAGTGACTTATTATTCATACTTTGTGACTGACTTGTTATATAAACATTGTAAGTGACTTGTTATATAAACATTGTATGTGACTTGTTACCCTACGTTGCCCCAATGTATAAGGGACGTAATTATGCATCCCAGCTATGACCAAATGCAAACTGCTTAAAAAAAACTAACACAGAATGTTTTACTTATCTTTATTTGCTTGAGAACGATTCAACGACCAAATACATGTATAATGTATCATATGCTCCTCTAATAACATTGTGTGTTTTATAAGCGTGTCCAGCAAAGCCATGTACATTATTTGTTCAATAACAATATAATTACAGTGTTACCCGGATATATTTAAACAAAGGAGAATTCATTTTCCTTTCAAATAAACATGGTTTTCAAAATAGCCGTGTTGAAGTAGGACTAAAGAAATTAAGCCAGGGAATGGAAATCATTTCAAATTTAGGATTTCAATACTTCCGGGTTAAATACAAAGTGGACTAGAAAGCTGTATACCTACACGAGACAAGAATACTGCCAAATATAGGACAGAAAGCACGGGAGATTTTACCTCCGTGATATTCAAATTACAACAATTCACTTCCTGCCTTGATTAAATTATCTTACAAAAACGATCTACATCGCAGCTGATAAGAAATTTGTCTGTCTGAAGATATGGAAAAACTACAGCTATCTCTCTCTCTCTCTCTCTCTCTCTCTCTCTCTCTCTCTCTCAACGTTTCCAAATATCGTTAAGATTAAAAGGATTCCTCAACCTAAAAGGTCATCTTTTGAACAACTTGTCGTAATCCATGGGATTTAATTCAATTCCAGTTTTCCACGCCTCGTCAGTTTAGATTCTAATTACTTTGTTTAATACTACATCAAGTTGATGTCGTTATTTTAAGATCGTTCACAGAACTTGAAGTGTATTAAGTCAGCTTTAATTCCTTTGTGATGAACAAACACAGATATTAGGCATAGTTTTTTTTTTACTGATGTTGAGGGTTTTTAGTTCATTCAGACTTGAGTTATTAAGTCATTGCCATGGAAAAATAAAGGGACTCAAAGTATAAAACGATGGAAACTTACAAGTAAATTTGTTTGATATCACATTCCGTTTAGAGTGTACGTGACAAGTGTAAGGGAGACGTGCGTTATTCTGCACCACAAACGTTGTTCATCTTAACCAAGAGGGTGGGACAGTGTAGATAACAGAAGTGTGCAAAACCAATGAAACGTCCAATAAAATGATACTTGATCGCTTCTAAGATTACAATTAAATACACAAGAAACGTTCCAGCGATTTTTTTCAGGGGGTGGGGAATATTGATTAGCTATTCATTTGGTCATCGATATTAAAGTTACACGCAGGTCACGTATTGAAAATTATGGATTTTACACGTTTTTTACACGCCATATCCTTGCTAATAGTCAGATAAAGTTTGTTATAGCTGGTATCCAAAGTCAGTCCATATCAAATAAATTACAGACTACCTTTTGAATCGAGTTAGTTTCAAGAACTTATACAAGGTTGTATAGCATACGTAAGATAATTTTAATTTGAATTTATGTCAATTTTTGACATTCAAATGCAATTTATTTTTGCTTCTGAAGTGTAAACTAAAGGACACTAGTTCTCCTTAAAAAGATGTCAATCTACTGTGACTCAGATTAAGTAATCAATAAGACGTAACAAAATATAAGTCAAGTCACAGTGTCGACAGTTTAATGTACAAAAGTTATGAAGCGGGAAGGATAAGCTCGGATAGCATTTAATGCGCTACCCTGCAGCTTTGGTACGTAAAATGAATGTTTTCTTCTCTTAAGAGGTTGACTATGAAGCACATGAGGTATGTAATCCTTGAATGTCTGTGAATTGTTGCCACCATTACTTTTTACACCATGTACAGCGGCTTTGGTATGTAACATGTTGAAAGCGATTATATGACTTTTAACAAGCTGATGATTGATATTTCATGGAATGGATTTTATTTCGACAGCAAAGTAATTATTTAACTGTATTAGATATAAGTTGTATTTTTATAAGGTTTATAAGGTAACCGTACAGTAGAAGTTGCATGGCCATTGGGTACGCGTTGTAATTACACATATTAACATTTAGTTACAAAGATCATCCCAGAAGATGCAAGTGTATTATATTTTTGTTGAGCTACATAGCACAGGTATTTGTTATTTACATTATGATGGAGATAAAAATTAGTTTTGGAGTATATGTTAACCATAGCAGTCCTGTTACACAACGTGAAATAACAGTTGTTATAGTATTGGGCATAATTAGTTGTGGTTGTAGCTAGCTATGTATATGCTGTGATAAGTAACGTAGTTAGTAATGTGCCATAAGGTTAAACAAAAGTTGTGATAGTATTGAGGACAATAAGTTGTTATAGTAGTAGAGACTATGTATATGCTGTGCTATGCAAAGAAGTATCAATCTATAACATGTGAATGAGCACAGGTATCCGACTACTCGTAAAACCGATACCATACGATACATTTTCATTATTGTCGCCATGAGCATAGAGTAGGTAGTCGGACAATAAAAAAGACTGATAAATTACTGCTAGATACTTGACGTAGATTACAGGCACAATATAGAATGTCAAATTCGATATAAGTATTCGTATGCTTTCATTTCTGTAATACTGCTTCATGTTTGATTCCAGGTATTTGTAGTCTTGTAATTTGTGAAACTTCAATTTGATTGTGAGTGAGTGGTTTTTTTTTCTTTTAGCCACACGGTGGCAACCAGTTTTTATTGGTGGAGAAGAGAGTCCGGTTACAAATTTATCCAGTCCGAAATGAATCAGCACCCCTTGTTCACATCTGTCCCAAATGTTCACTAATCTTTAGTGTAAAGCAAGCTAGCTTAGCATAGATAGATGCATGAATAATTTTAAGTGTACGAAATCTACAAACTACAAAACAAAACTCACCTTATTTTAAACGTTAGTTGTAAAATAACTGTTTAGAAATCTCTCGAGTTATTATTTTTTCTTTTTAGAAATATGCTGACGTTACTGACTTGTTTCTTCATTTATAAATGTATATTGTAACAGGGAACAGAACTGTTCCATGATTCCTGATCTCATTTCATTTGGTATTTGTAATTGTTTCTATGTTAATCCAGTTATCATTCCATTCTTAAGGATTCCAAGTGTCGATATACCCTGTTACTCATTTTTACGATTTTTTTTAGTAATGATAGTGAGCCATTTAGATGTCCATGCTTTAGAATAGAGAGTAGTGTGGCTGTCTATCGGCTTAAGGGTCGCGTACTAGACCGCATCATAGATTACCTTTATTCCGAACAGGTTCTGTGTCAAGTCAGATCAGTGATCGTGAAAAGGTGTAACTGCCATGGATTAAACATGAAGCATAAACATAAGTTTGATTTCCTCATGAAGCATTCAGATGATGTTGAAAGTCTCGTAAAATGCCAACAAACAAACACACTTATACTTCAATGCATATCAATTCAATCTTGTTGATGTGTTTGTAGTCCAGGTGAACGAAAGTTTTACCAAGACAATTGGGTTTGTCGCACAAGGTAATATCAGTCGAGCGTGAAGCTAAAGAGTAAATGTCGATTTTTCATTTCACAGTAGTGTGTTATAGGAAAAATATTCTCTTTAGATCTATGCAAATTCCGAGGAATGTAATTAAATGCTTGAGTATAACGTACTGATAATTCAAGACTGGAGCTGATATCAAGAATACAGAAGAACTTACGATCAAACTTTTACGTTGTGAGAGAGGGAGGGGCAGAGAGACAGGGGGGGACAGAGACTGACAGGAAGACAAAGCGATAGACATAGAAGGAAGGGAATTACACAGTGAGCATTGACAGAGCTGACTGATAGACAAAAAGAGATAAACATATATAGTCCAGTTCTATGTGTCAATGACTACATTGCTAAGTGTCACGCTGCCTTTAACAAACCATGAACACCCTTCCGGAATAGATTACTGCCACCCTTGACTACTCTTATCAGGTAAACACGTGAAAGCCAGAACACCGCCGATACAGAATTAAAGTACTGGTTAAATAGTGCGACATCTGTTCAATGAAGTATCCGGCTAATGCTGAACGTGTACATATATCAGATAACTTTACTGGTGAAAATGAACACTGGTGAATACCCGAGAACAATCAAAGGGTCCATTGTAATCTTAAGACTGTAATACAACGCGCACTCTGTCTATAAACGTTTATTAAGGGAAGTATTATGGAATGCTCTTTTTAAGTTGCATTAGATACTGCGAAGTTTGTTTTTCCCATATATGTAATTGGAAAATACATTAAATACTAAGGTTTGGAATATGGCGGAGACAAGTTGTATGTGACATAGAGAATTGATAAATTGCCTGAAGATCACGAAATGATGGCATTCATCTAATATTTGCCTCTGGAAATGGATAATGATGGTAAACTCTCTCTCTCTCTCTCTCTCTCTCTCTCTCTCTCTCTCTCTCTCTCTCTCTGGGTGGTTTCTTGACTATGTCACAAACATGTACATCACGGATTCAAAAAATTAAAATTGGTTTGATTTCTCTACTCAGTAATACATGTACTATCTTGTTTTTGCACATAACTTGCAATAATTCATGCAATATATCATTGTTACGGAAATAACAATATATTCTACGTTCTTAGCAGACATTTTCAGAATAGATGTTCTCATATACTTGATTTACTTCCACTGTAAAACCTTGGACCTTGATGTTAATTTCTAATTACCCTAGATTGCTAAATAGTTACTAAACATCTGCCTGTACCGTATAGGAACGGAGAGGTTCAACGCTAGGAAATGTAAATCCAGAGAAGAATCCTAGCTTTACGGGGAAAAGATGTTATCTGTTTATCTCGGTGATGTACATATGTGTGTGTTCCCGGTTGAAAATAATCGAAATAAAGCATTCCTCCGAAACGATTGATGTATTTACAATTTTGCCGGTAAAACGTTTTTACAGTTTACTGGAATTGCAAGTCTAGAGTATCTGACACTCAATATTCTGATTTAATTTTCTTTTTATGATTATTTTTTTTAACTTGTTATAATTTTATCCTCACAGCAAGCCTCAGTGGCGTATTCTTATTGATCTTTAGCATGCAGTTGAAATGATGTTTATCGATGAGACGTTTTATTCTGCGCGTTCGAGAATCATTCTGTTGACAATTATTATCTGTGTGATTGTACTGCTGCACTGTTAATGTACCTCTCAATAATTACACAAAACAGGCACGCTCACTTGTAAGCCTCAATTAAGCAGCTTAAAACATTAAAAACTACTTGTCTGTGTCGATAGCACAACATCCAAAACTGATGGTGTAACGTCCGATATCAGAGAGAGAGAGAGAGAGAGAGAGAGAGAGAGAGAGAGAGATGTGATCAGCTGTTGTTGTTCTGTACTTCCGACAATTCCTGGTAAATGTTTATCCTTCGGCAGCTCTAACGCTCGTGATTATTCGATTAACCGGCGTTTCACCTGTTTAATGACGGTATATTACCTGTAACTTAGCTGTTTAATAGCTTTGATGTTACACTTTCTTTGCGCTTTTTCATAAACCTGAAATTTTGGAACAACTGCTACATAAGTAATCACTAGCTATAATAACTTATATGTAATGAGTTCTCGGGGTCTACACGGCATGAAGCTTGAAGCTGTTCTCAGTTTGCCTTATTTACTTTGCAACTTAAAAGATAATTGCAAATTTTGTTTAAAAATGAAGTTGTAGTACAAGACAAGGGTGAAATAAAATGATTTACGTCTAAAATACAATTACTGCACTTACACTTAGTGTAATTTTCATTTAAAAGGTGTTTTGTATCAGATGTAAGTATAAATCATAAGTCGATTAATTTTATTTTCTATCCGATTTAAAGCAATATTTCAATACTTTCACTCTCATATAGATATCGAGGCCTACTTTAAAGCATTCTCGCCATAAAAGTTTCTCATTTTTTTCAACGGTGAAATTGCATGTATAGAATTTTACTAAATGTCTTCATGGACACATATGACAAACGAATGTACATATGACAAAAGGAAGTACATGGTCTGTCATGTTTAGTTGTTGTTGCGTTGTTGTTTAACGTCCCACTCAAGAATATTTCACTCATATGGAGACGTAATCATGTTTAGTTAATCAACACTTAAATTACAATGTTTCTAAGATTTCCGCTTTTGTTATTTACAAATGAAAAGTGGCTTACAAAATGCAAACAATTCATTAAGTTTAAGATCAATTAGTGTTAAATAATGGAGAGATAAGATTTTACAAACAGAATTAAGCGTCCATTAGAAACCTATTATCCACGTGCGTGATCGATGTAGCAAACTCTTTGACACAGATTAAATATATATGATATCTGTAATATGTTACTGTATGACTGTAGGTAAATATATTGTTAAAATTCACACAAGAGTTTTGTCAATTAACAAAATTAAGATACGTGAATTGAACGCTTTTCAAGTTGTATATACCGGTACCTGAAATGGTCTCGACAACCCGTAGAAATGCTTGCATTTGGCTTATTATTGAATTACGTGAGATATTTTGAAACAAGAAATGTTTGCTTCAAAAGTGTCGAGGCAATTTGACATAAGGAAAAGAAATAGATGTTCCATTTCGGTTTAGTCCGTTTTCTTGTCCCTTTGTTGCTAAAAGAAGCATATGAATCTTTTTACTGCCATGATTCATTTGATGGGCTAACACTGATAACAATCTGAGCTATTTGAGTTATCAGTAGCTTGCAGTATCTAAAGTAAGAATGAAGAACCCAGAGATATTAGAACATCAAAGGCACAGGGGACAATAGGAGAGTTTCGAGTTCATCCGGATTATCGTTATTTACTCCGGAAGTACATGCGCCTCGAGTGACTGGTTCCGCATATACAGTTCCGCTGTATGTTGTAAGTCGTAGCCAGATTGAATTTTGTCATTCTTTTGATGTTTTTAAAATCAAATTTCACTTGAAACCGATTTAAAAAGGATTATTTATTAGTTTGGTCTCCAGTGAGATACTTATCATGCATTGAAATACAATTTTTGTTCTTTTACGGGACAAATAAGATATAGCAAACGTAAACTATCCTTAACCGATTATTAAGCACGATGGGGTTTTCTATACAAAATAGGATCGGATGTATCGACGGGGTCAGTGCTCCATGTCACAAACGTGGTATGTCGTGTCCCTCCCCATAGTAAAATAAAACAATACTCATTCGTTTACTATCATTTTCATCTCTATGCTATACCAGACCTTAGTGTCTTTTATTGACACTACGTGCAGTACTTTCAAAAACTTTAATATTTATTTGATACATTTAGATTGAATATTACATGTAATATGAAACTGTGAAAACTGCATATATCGGTAAATGGACACAAATGTGTCTAAACCCTTGTTACAAACTTTGTTCAACACACTGGGTTCGTATTGCGATTAAAATGGAGCTTACACAAGTAAATTGTATTACTGAATACGATACCGGTAGTGGGTATTCTGTTTGGTTGGAGAATCAATCGCAGAATATTTTGATGTGCTTTTGCAAAAACAACTTTCCATGACGCCAAACATAGTATGGCTGCAGTACCCAATTTGTTTGGTCAAATGCAAAGAAATGTATGTACAGCCCAACACCCTAATTTAACTGATATCTCCCATACAAAAGCGATCCATTAGTAAAATATTACCAAGCAGAGGTCTGTAGATACGTGAAAAGCATTCGAACACAGTAGAAATTGAATGGAAGTTCGTGCTACTGTCTGCCATGTCGAGTTCTGATTGATTTCCAACATTTGCCATTATCTAAAACTTATCCTTCCATCTGCACTCGTTGACATTGTCAAGTAACAAGCATCACAGAACTATAGTCTTTTCCAATCTACTCAATGAGATAAAGCATTATTTAGTTCAATGACCAGAAAACTATGTAAGTGCAATTGGCTGCACCACAGTATTCTGTTGTTCTGATCTGTAACAACAGCAGCAAGGCTACTCTTATAAGCGTAAGTCTATGTCGATTGTGTCTAATTACAAATAAGGTGTAATATCAATTGTTATGTTAGTTAATTCAGGTGTACGTCACATAAAACGCAACTCTTATTTTGGAATATTATTATTGTGAGCCTTTATCGAATTCGAAATGTTTACTTTGAACAATGCTCATTTTCCGTGGTAACAATACGTACCAGTATCAATTAAGATTTTTCCAAAACTTTATTATGCGACTATGTGGCTCATTTTGACAAGATAATTTTCCAAGATTTTGAATTAGATTAAAAAAACTCAAGTTAGTAGATATATCAAGTACTTTATTTTAAGGGCTTTCCCTGATTACACGAAAATAAATTCATCGTGAACTTAACTCGATAATCAAACGGAACTGCAGTGTATAATATGATTGGAAAGTCGATATTAATTCTCCTTTAAAATATATCATAATGTGAAAATAAAGGTAATAGAGCATTTTCAAACATGTTTTGAACATGTGAATATTGTTGATAAGATAAATACAGCGGTTTTGAGATAATTTCCCTTTGTAGAACTCTTCAGCGTGAAGACGCGATTAGCTGGCGAAGTATGCGGGAACTTTGGGTAAAGGACAAACACCACCAAATATTTTCCCATAGACTTCTATGCTAATTACGCTGACTTTGAGTCCCATTC
>JACSZP010036119.1:7409-30580 GCA_016161895.1 Pinna nobilis | reverse complement strand
GTATTCAATAGATAATAGACGACTATTTGCTTGAGATATGCGTCACAACAGCAAAACTTAATAAAAGACGAGCGTTTGTTTTGGATGGACAACAAAAAGGGGGCGACGACATAACTTTCAATTCATTTTTATCCTTAGTTAGTATTTGAAATATATTGACACAAACAATTAATCAGCAGACACCATATATACACGACTCTAAAATACGTCTACTTGGTGACATATAGAAAACAATTTAACTCTGATCAGGTTTTCTATAAACTCGATATATTACATGCATTGTGTAAATCTGCAAACTTACACTTAATTTGTCAAGATGAAATAAGAGTTATACAGTAATTAGATTATCATTCAAAATTTATGTCTTAAGTATTATGGATTGTATTCAATTATGATGAATGATCTTTCAATTATTTTAGTTCGTTAACCACAAAACACAAACGAGGAGTTGTAATTACGTCTTTCTTCTACTCTAGTTTGACAAGTTTGTATTTTGTGACGATATTTGATGGTTTGATATCATAAGCACAATGCTGTATCTAAAGTTTTGCAGGATATTCATTTTGTATATTAATTGTTAATATATAGACAGTCTATATTGGACTGTGTTTTGCTATGAGACGTGTTTAACTGGCATGTCAGTAGTTATTATATGTACAGTAATATTAGACTACATGATGTCTTTGTCTTGTAGTACTGGCATATCAGTTATCATTATATGTAGAGTAATATTAGACTACATGATGTCCTTCTCTTGTGGTACCACGTATGTCAGTAGTTATTAATGCATAATAACATTGGCCTGTGTCATGTATTTGTCTTGTGACATGCGTATTTCTGTCTTGTCATGAGGCATTACCACCGTACTGATATTAAATTGCGATATGGTTTTGTCTTACAACTCGCGTGCAAATATCTTGTCAAAAGTTATTACGTGCGTTTTAATTCCAGATAGAATAATTACCGCTGCTTTTAATCCGCCGGTAATCTGAGATCCCTATTGATTTGGGTTTGATTATCAAAAATAGTTTTAATCCCTTTTACTGCTTCCAGTATGGGTTACTTACCCTTAAATAATAAACTGTTAACGTCAATTTCGTGTAGTATTTAACTGATGTAATGAATAAATTCGCTTTTATGTATATGTGATTACTCTGACACTAAGGACTTAAATACAAAGGCAATAACTGTTGATATTTTTGTCATCATAGCTTTTTTGATTGGTCTATTTCAACATTGTTTATGCATTGCAAGGTTGTAGATGTTAGTTTCTATATAACTCTAAGCCGAAAGAGAACACTGTTTGATAACAAGTGACTAACATTTCCTGTAATCTCAGCCGTTTTATACAATTAATTCAATTTTTCGAATATGAATAAAATCTTTTTTTCTCGTAATCATGAATAGTATCTTTGAAAAGGAAACATTTCTTATCAATCCGTTGTGAAAGTGAAGTACAGCTGCGCAGCTGCACCAAATTGCACGTGCTTGTGTTTCTAAGCATTACACGTCATATCAACAATATGACGTCAGGTATCAAAGGTCAGACTTTGCATATTGAGTATCAACCAAGTGAGAAGAAAAAGGTTTTCAAAAGATAAAGCCGATTTTCATTCAATGTAACTGCTAATGAAAACATGGGACGTATGAGGAACGCTTCTAGGATCATTAATGCATCATGCATTTTATCGATGATAAATCAACAGAATTATTCTAAAAGGACGTCAGGTTTTCTGTAGTTGATTTTATCAATAAGTACAATTCAATTTTTATATATCAATTTTCAGATTATTGTTTAGTTGACTATACCGATATCTTGATGATGAGATAGAGCAGATAACCGTCGTGGCTAAGCGGTGGAGTAGTAGCCTTCAGACCTGCAGGTAACTGGTTCGAACCTCGTCGGGGGCACATGACCTTTCTTATCTTACGGAAGATAAAGTAAACACTGATGCCTCGTTTCACAGAAGGTGTCACAAGTAAGTGACACAGAGTGCCAAGCATGGGCTAAATTTTGAAACCAACATGCTTTGACGTCTTCATATGACTGGGTGGTCTTTGATTGGCACGCAAGGCAACACAATGCAAAAAGTATTATGAATAAAAAACCAAAGATAAGTATAGTATGTGAGAAATATCTTAGTATGGAATATGATAATACAATGATTTGCACATAGTGACTTTCGTTGGTTAGAATGGGGGAACTGTCAGCGGTATGGTCTACAATGACCAGTGAGTAAAATATGAAGAGGTGTCACAAGATATTCCAACCCTCGAGTCCAATAATCAAATACAAGGTCTTAATGTACTTTTAAGTATAGAAACAATACTTGGTTAAGACAGTTATCTAATAGAGTCCTTCACACAATATCGCTTCCTTACAAGTTTAAGTTTTGGTGCATGGTGTGCTTGTTTTAATCATTTGTTGTTAATCATTACTGCACCTCGCTCGCTTGCGTTGGTCTATACTTTGTCGAGCTAATCTCATTTTTATTAGACATTTAGTCAAACTGACTGTGAATTATCATTCAAAGGCATTACATGTCATTTCATGTCACCAGATTGAATCAAAATTTTGATATAGAAAGGGCCGCCAAGCTACAGGAATTTTTAGTCTATTCCCCTTCTCTCTCTCTCTCTCTCTCTCTCTCCCTCTCTCTCAATTGTACATCTTAATCCCTGCTACACAGTCGCTATCAAGAAGAAATATGACCTTGATCACCCAAGATCAATCAATATCAGAAATTTATTTTTTTTTGTTTCTACTGCTTTAATTATTTAAATCATTATATGAAATACAGATGGATGACAAGACATAAAATATGGTTTGCCTTTTGTCCAAGTTTCACATTCTCACCTAGCTTTACAGACACTATAAGATATCTCTTTGAAGACACATATAACATCAAAGATGTGCAAATGTTTGAACACTTGTCAAAGTCAGAACTTTATTTCCATTTTAAACAATAGGTAGATTTAAACCGATGAACATTACTCATTTTATAAACGTTCACATATGATATATAGTTGTCGGGCGGCCACAAACCGTGAATCTACGCCTCATTAGTTAGATCATAATTTCGCCTTGATTTATTGAATATAAATGTCAACTTGAAATATACCAAGTCAAATTTAATCACCATTGTACATAACTAGAATCATTTAGAGATGCGATCTATCAAAGAAATTGAAAAAACGCGGAACATAACAAACGAACAACGAGTTGCAGAAAAAACAGAAAGGAAATATACATTTTGTGGGCTCAAAATAATGTTGCGTTAAACTTTATTTTTCACAAAAATTCAAAGTAAGAAAAGCGCACATAAATCAGTCTGATATATCAAGGACAAGTCGTCTAGCCTACACACAAACTAATGCACTCCGAATCATCAATTCTTGGGCATGAACAAGTTTTCATTGCATAATTGGCGAGAAATAACAGTTTATCATATCGTTAACCACATGGTACAAGGCCAATGGTTTTATTTAGTATCCTTCTCTGTTCCTCTGTCTCTCTTTCAGGTTATTCCTCCAGTTTCTCTTTCTCTCTGTCCTTCCTTAATTGATGTCAAGGAACACATCGTGACTCCGGTTAAGTATAGTATAGTTTACTAACCTAAAGCCATTAGGCCTATCGGCTTGATATAAATTACATATACAATATAATAATATTATACAAGTACACAACAGAACATATATTGCATACAAATACATAGTTGAAAGATTCTAATATATAGATATAGAGCACATATCAAGATCAGATAATCTGTTTCCATTTCCGATTTTACTTTCATCCTTTTTACACGGATATATATGTATGTATGTATGTATGTATGAATCATGAGTATGATTTAATCGTTTTTCTTTTCTGATCTTCTCACCAGTTTCTAAGCATCACTCCACTTAAATAATCAGAGTTGATTTAATGATTAATTTACTTTCACATCAGAGTAATTCATGTCCTCAAAGGTGCTTGCGTTGATATCCATTAATCATCGGTAAATACAAAAAGCTGATCAATTAAGTATGACTTAAAAGCAAAATGCAAAGTTGTAAAGTAAAAGAATGGCACAGCGTATTTAGGAAAAAAATCACATAAAAAATATAGTAAAAACATCTTCATCCACAATCTATGTATAAAATCAATGGTTTTAAAACGTTGTTGTCAACTCACCATTTTAGCAAAGAATCAACCCCTTTAAAGACGGGTTTTGTTGTGTCCGTAGGAGGTATGGGATTGTTGTTGTTTAACGTCCCACTCAAGAATATTTCACTCATATTGAGACGTCACCGTGTGTCGGTGAAGGGCTACACATTTTGCCTAATCTCGGCACAGCTAGCTGGTCATAGAGCAGTGAGGGTTCTTTAACGTGCCAATACATACTATGACACGGTACCTCGGTTTTTACTGTCTCATCTGAAAGACGGGGACGGCCAACCGCAGAGTGGCGCTACGCGGCTCGAACCCGGATCTTTCGATTCGCAGTCGAACACGCCAACCACTCAGTCACGGAGGCCCCGTCCGTATGAGGTATTTATATACAGGTTTTACTGTAGATGAAATAACGCACAGTACGTACACGTGAAGCTATAAATCAAAGAGAAAAAATCAAATAATCAATAAACATAATTCGAACTTAGCGATGTTTTACGGTTTTGTTTTATGTTTGAATAAATGCAATTGGTAGACATATTACAGTAATCTATCTTTTTTCCCGTGTGTCTCTATATTCTCATAAGTAAAATCTATTAGACTGTGTCCGGCAAAAAAAAAAAAAAAAAAAAAAAAAAACAACACAATAAATCGCATGAAAATTCTCAGATCACACATTTCTTATCATTTGGTTATAATTCAAAACGAATTAAAACGATATCCAAAGGATTTTTGTTTATGTAAATAATGGGATAAAAAGAAACTGAATTATTGCTGAAATCTTTAAGGTGATTCTTCCCTTTTCGGAATAATAAATAGAATGGCAGGTATTGTATTTAAATCATTTGTATGCATGAAGCGATTTTTGGGAAAGATAGCACTAACACCATGGCTAAAACAAAAGGAGACAGTACCATATACAGCGAGTCACCGTACAACATATCACAATTCAGTTACTGGTACACATTATGCTATTTGTCCACGAATACTTATCGCACGTGAAATGATTGAAGCTGCTTAAGTCCCTGGACCAAGTTGCACAAGAGTTTAATTCTTAGTTACATTTAACTATGAACTAACTGATGGTTAGATTTGTGGTTGTGGTAACTCTAAAATCAATGTTTTGTCAGTTAATTCATAACTTACTGACTAACCAATCTCTCAATAGCGTTAAACCATATAGTTTAGCTTGTAGTTAGAAGATAACTACAAGTTGATTTAAAATGCATTCTGTAACCGAGTCCTGATGGGTAAATACAAGGTCGATTGGTTTCATGATGATAATGATATGCATTTGGTATATCTATACTTTCATAATTGTCTTACGGATATCAAAGTAAAAAGGGTGAAGTAGAAATTCCAATTCAAAAAGTCAACGACAGACAATATCGTGGCCAAAACAAAAAGGAGACAAAATTACAAACAGAAATACACAAATGCTCTTATAACTAAAAAAAAGAGTAACACGAACCCCAATAAAAACCGGGGGTGAGGTCAGGTGCTCCGGAAGGGTAAGCAACTCCTGCTCCACGCGCGGCACCCGTCGTGTCACATTTTCGAATACAAGAATAAGTCACAATCGCTGATGGTCATAATGAGAAAAAAGGATCAGGACTTTGTATGTGACAAGGGTAACATATCCCTCATCATGTTTTTACAGATTAATCTTATTGATCAACAGGCCATGATAGCTCGCCGTGTCACATATTATCGAATACGGGAATAAGTCACAATCGGTAATGGTCATAAAAAGGAAAAAGGTGGGACGGGATTAGGTAAGTGACAAGGGGAACATCTCCCTCATCATCTGTTTTACAGATTTACCATGTTAAACGGTCAACCAGATCATGGTGGCGACCATGAAACTTTCGAAGAGATGACTTCAATCTAACCATTAAGTAGCTTCTTTGTCAGCAGCAACCCTCTATGAAGGAAATCCTGATAGCAAACACATGCTCTGGAATATCTTATGAATTGAGAAATTGGGGAATAGTTGTATAAAGAGTTGAAAAGTCAAATGAAACGATATTTTACAAGAGAAGCGGGACTATCTACGGATGCATGGTGGTCCCTAATGGTGAGATACGACAGGTGACAATCCCTCAAAGTGTCACGGATTCGCAAAAAAGCAAAACAAATAGAATTATTGGTTGTTGATAATTGCATATTTCACCTTGACAACCTTGTGTCATAGCACCCTTGTGCAATTCAGATTGTATCTTGTAAATAAATCGCATTTCAAAATTATACGTGCAGTAAAGTATATTTGATACGTGCATAAAATATCATGATATATTCATTGGAAAATTGCATCTGCAGTACAGTATTACTGATGCATACCTAAAACAGCAGATATATGACTTCTTTACTGAAAGATCGCAAGTGTTATGTAACGTGTCTTAATACGTATATAAAAAGTACTGAAATATGATAACATCACCGTATTAGAGTGTGCAGTTTGTCTAATTGTGGATTAAAATACTTTACAAATGACGTCATTACTGGAACCTATGTGACATATAGATTACGTGATCGGTTGACGAATCATATGTATTCATAAAAACATCAAGAATCGAAAGATCGCGTCGTTAATAAAACCTTGTTAAGTACACCCATGTATGACGACTTTGCTGTATTACTGAAGCTGCGTCATATACAAAATGTGCGTCGATCGAATTGTAAAAAGTACATGATATAACGTTATCTTTGTCTGAACGTATCCGTCATGTAATTTACATTAGCAAGATATATACATAACATTAATGACAAATAATCAAATCAACGGAGTAAACATAATTTTGCCTGATACCCATGGGAGTTCGAGTAGCATAGTGGGGTGTCCTAATAGCGTATTTGCTAGCCCACTTACTTCTCACAAATTCGACTCGGGTTCGACACTTGGATCTTCCAGGGGAGTATTTGAGATGGTATGGTGATAGCTAACTCGGATACCGGGTACTCCGGTTTCCTCCAACGATAGACCCTCGTACGCCGACTTTAGGACTAGATTTGAATATAAGTTGACATAACTTTTTGTTTATCATCGTAAATTAATTTACAGAATTTTAGAATTTACATTTTGACTAATATCTAGAAGGACTGGGTAGACTAAAGTATTACAATCTGTGCTCGTTATGATTGTCAGTGAGAATGGCAAGAAATCTATCTAGCTGATCAAAGTGGTCCGCGATATCAAATGAAATTTCTACGTCTAAATCATACAAAGGTATAACGCAAGTGACAACCTAATTATCCCAATAAACAAAGAGAACTTTAATATTTCCCTTCCCTCAGAATACTACATCAAAGGGTGATATTTAATGTCTATATATAGAATATTATGTTCCCTTGTGCTATTAATGGGCATTTAGAGTGGGATGTGTTGAAAAAATAAAAGTTATAAAAATGAATTGCGCATCAATAACCAAATATTTATTTGAAATATCATGTAGTATGCCCCACTTACTCTTACACTCAAAGAGAAAAAAATCATCTTTTTCTTCTTATTTTTATATAATGCTTTTCAAACTGTTTGATCATTCAGGTAAAAGTCTTATATCTTATTTTTTAATGCTATCTTTGAACTCATTTCATTTTTTTTTCATTCCTACGTAAATTTTTATAAAATGATTAATAATGATTTTCCATATCAAACGTACATATTAATACAGATCATCGTTGGTTCACTCGCCATTATTTGCATATAATCTTTGAGGATAAAACCTTTTCTCAGTTTAAATGATAAATTGATATTAAAATTCACTTATCGCCATGTATATTTTATTTACATGTTTTTATGCATTTTTATAAATGAGTATTGTTCAGATATTTTGAAATATACCCGACAAAGCCGGGCTTTTGTGACCTGTAGAATAGATGTGCCCATTACGTTGTGAGACTGGAAGATCAACTTCGATGTTCGCTTCCTTCATTTAGATATAAGTCGAGATAATGTTGAAGAAGTATCAGTAGGACATTTTCTTTTTCTTTTTTGTTAAAACATTTATTACTTTAATTTCATTTATTTTTTATTCAAAAGCGACAGTAGTAGTTTATCAACTCTGCAGTCCATGTATCATAGACAGAGAAAGGTCATCTCGATACATTTATTAAATAGTTCCAGATTCAGACGTAAATGTACGTGTTATTATCTGGTGTTAATAATGTGAAGAGGAGCCATTCCTAGATACCATCTGAAGGCCGCCCACTGAAGCTCATCCAAATTATTCTTGTCCTGTGCTATGTAATGCAAAGGCTAGCGACTGTCAGCTGTATTGTAATCACATCTCTACTTATTCTTGGGCCGCCGTAGACTAGTGGATAGCGTGTTCGACTTCGAATCGAAAAGTCCGGAGTTGGAGCTCAAGCTACGGTACGGTTGGCCGTCCTTGAGACAGTAAAAACCGAGGTCTGGTGTCTGAGTATGCGTTGACACGTTAAAGAAGCCCCCTACTCTACGAGCCGAGCGTAGACAGAAATTGTCGCCCTTCACCAGCACACGGTGCCGCCTCCATATAAGTGAAATATTCTTGAGTGGGACGTTAAAAACAATACAACCATCAACCAATTTGTTCTTGGTCTGCCTCGCTATCTAAACTACATGTACATACCCAGCGGAGGACTTTGCCAATGCAGACTAGACGGTTTGGGTTTATTTTCCATGTTCCGACATTGCTGTTTTGTCTGCCCTTTGGTTCAGAGAGTAGAAACAGAGCGTCTGTCTCAGTAGCTGACGACACATCACTCTCTATATGATCAAGTTATTGGTACTGCTCGTAAACTGTAAGCTCTATCGCAGATTAACGTCGCCTCATAGTTATTAGAATGATGGTGAGAGATATATAAGACGTGAAATGACCAAACAATGACTCATAAAACGAACAAAACAAATATTTTCTCCATTTATGAAACTACAGACTAAAAATGAAATGACGTCGGAAGATATGTGTCTGATTAACTGTACAGAAAATGCTGATGTTTAGACAGACCTTACGAATGGAATCCACATTTCGGTGACGTGAATTGACATTCCTTTCGTTGTTATTGTTTTTGTTTTGCTAAATCATTCATTTTCAAAGAAAATAAATACATTTGTAAATACATGTAAATGAAATAAATGAATAAGCAAATAGATAAAAAAACCCGATTCAAATGACTTGTAATCACAATAGAACAAGTTTCAACAATTTTTCTTACTTTCCAGTTTATATCCAATAGGATACACATGCTCTAGAACATTCCATATGTATATTCCTTTGCAGTTGCTGTTAAGATATTGCTGCATAAAATGGGAAGTTAGTTCACAACAGGGAAATTGAAGTCTTCCTTTTTATCCTTAAGTTTTGTTTTCAACCGTTCCTCATTGTCAATCTCCAGGTATAGGTCAATGTATAAAACAGACCTGGCAGTTTCCGTAGCATCCTGTAGCATCCTTTACTTCATGTTCATTTGGATAGATGCAATCAACATAGTCACCAAATTTGGAATTATTTAAGGAAAGAACGTCATCTATATAAAGGAACGTGAAGGTGAAGGATCAACGAGGAGCATAGTTTGTACCCATTAAGATGCCGACACTATATTGAAAAAGACATCAACAATAGATATGTTGCCAATAAAAAGAATCAAGCATTCTGATGGTGTTATTTTCAGAGAACATTTATATCTACGCTCGCCTCTCTATTTGACCAAACAAAGCGAAACTTTTTTTTCTTATCTTTTGGTTTACAATCGGTAATAGTTGTATAGAAAGTTAAAAAGTCATGTGTTTTTATGCTCTTGCATGAAGAGAAGGGCCTAGGTTTTACATACTCCAAAAGATCCTCAGACATTTTTGAATCCACATCTGATTCATACCGCCACTGGAGTTAAAAACGTATATGAATTAAATGATGAGAAGTGATTCATTTGGCCTGATATTGACACACATACAACATGAGAGGAACCATGTATTACAGTTACCAGCTGATGGATTCTACCACCCCAAACCAAGTGCTGAAGCATTGCTAATAATCTCTTTACACTTTAATAAATATATTGATATTCAGTTTTCTAGAAAAACCTACACGTTCCAGTGATAATTACAAAACTTACTTGTACCTTTAGTGATTGTGCAGAAGGTAAGATGCTGTAGCAAAGACATCACTTATTAGCAATAAGGCAAACAAAATAATTATTTGATCGTAAGCATTTCCCAGTTTTCCCAAAAGCCTTATGATGCTTGCCAGAATCGAACTTTCTCACATTGGGGACAGTGTATGTTATAATTATAAAACACGAAAGTATTACTGAGAACACCCACTACTGCATCAAAATGATACCCAATAAATCCACGAACATTCTATTTGATCATATATCTGACACCTAAAATCAGAAATAAAAAAGATACAAATGCCTATATTTCTAGTACAACTTTAAATGAATGATTAAAATAAAGCATAAGTCATTGAACACATTAACTCGTACCTCCTGTGAGTTACCCGATATCACAATACGCGATAGATATCTATCGCGTGTAAAGTAACCAATGACTTTGTCACTCTCAGTCTTAGAAATATAGTGGAAATCCGGATACAGTAGAGTCGGTCTATAACGAATCGGCTTAAAGCAAATTCAGTGCTATTACGAAGAGGAATATAATCCCAGAAAAGAAGTACAATTTAAGTAGTAAATTCTGATGCTTAAACAGAAGGATGCCTATAACGAAGTCAAAAGTCAGTCCCCTTTGACTTCGCTATAGACCAATCCACTTATATTGAAATCGAAGGACGATGAATTTTTCTTTCAAACAAACAGGGTGTTGAAAATAACTGCGTGAAACAGTTGTAAAATACTTTTGCCAGGAAACGAAAATTATTTAAAATTAAGCAGGATTCCGATATATCAGGATTCATTATAAGTGACTTCAGGTGAAGTACTCGGTATTGTTTCTTAAACTCATTCATATGCTATTCATTTTTTATTTCATTTTTTTTACAATTACATTTACCGTAACGAATCTGTCATAAATATAGACTTTTGTAATAGCATTATGATCTTACCAAACGCTGCCCGGATAAATGTCCTTTAAATAATTCAGAATTCATAGTACAATCTATACATTACCTACTGGTATCAACGAGTTTGTTCTTACATTTCGTATTAAATCAAAACCGAATCACTTTTCTTACTTTTGTGGTTTTTATTTGTCGAAGTTATTTTGCGAATAAGCTTTAAAGTTTAAACTTTATTTATTTTTCAAAGATTAACAAACTAGTTTTATAATCTTTTATAATTGTTTCTAGTTGGCTCTGATGTCGGCTTGCGGGAGTCCTTGCTGTTGGAGGAAATCGGAGTGCCCGGAGAAAACCACGTGTCCGAGTTGGCGACCACCATGCCGTCTCACATAACTTCCCTGGCTACTCGGACACATGAGGAAGAGAAAGCTTAAATCTATTTTATGAAATATAGATATTTAAATGAAAAGTCATTGCATGTCTGTTTAGTCGTTAGTCGGATACGCGACCAAAGTGAACGGTTTCCAAACATTATTGTTCTCAATTAAAATTGATGGTAAACAATGATTCCTACAATATATGTTGTTATCGTTAAATGAGCATTCAAATTAGAAGACAATATCTTAATTTGGACATAATGACGTGACTTTCAAAAAAATTAAATTGACATTAAAATCATATAGGTCAACAATTGATGGGCAAACAAACAAATGGAAGTATATTCCAAATGCCTGAACTGAAGTTTTTCGGGAGGATTTTTCCATTGAAACCGTAAAACGAGTCTAAGAATAGAAGTCAATCGGTAGTCGGAGACCGAGACCTTCTGGCAATCTTGCTCGCATTAGTAGCCTAGGTTCCAATGAGTTTCGAACCTATGCCGAATAGAGGTTACAAAACATCAATGTTACGATAAAGCCTTACAATGTGGAAAAGCAGGATGTATACAATATACATTATACGTATATCGACAAACCACAGTATGCTTATATTGTGATAAAGTATAAAGGGATATGGGCAAATTTTTGGTCAGTTGCTTCGGTCATCGTAACATAAGTATGATTTATAACGTTTGGTTTTACAAATTTACATTTTGTATGTATGTAATGCATACCGGGTGTTCCCATGTGTAAGGACTTGGTATGTTGTCAGGTATATCCCTACACCTGCTCATCTATCCATTAGGATTAAGGATTTCTTATCATATTGTTGACACATTAATGGATGGTTGTATGTATATACCACTATATCCTTCACTTTTACGGGTATTCCGTACTCGGTTTTATTTCAGAATGACTGACTGATCTTTTATGAATCCTGGTAAAGCACAATAAACAAATTCAACAGTATGTTTGCTGTGTAAGCACACTTCTTGGGACGATTCAGAGAAGGATACTAAAATAATTATTTCTGCGTAACTTCTACCCGATGACCACATGAAAGTTTCAAAGACATAACATTTGCGGTAAAGAAAACGATGACCAGCTGTAGGATAGCCTCTGGGGTTACACCTGTTTTAGTATCAATGTTGGAAGGGCAGTATTGTTCCGTATTTCTATTGTCCATACGCGGGCTATGGAGCTTTATTATTGCGATACAAACTCGTGTCAAATTGATAGATATACCGACCACATTAGAAGCACATAGATCTGTGATGATGTATTATCTACTACACAGAAATAAGATACACGGATGATTATGATGGTGGTAAATTTCACAAATATTTACAAAAGCTGATAAAGATCTGTAATTCTGACTGACAGTGACATTAATTTGCTTCTTTTCAAGAAATACGTACACGATAACAAACATTATACAGAAGACAAAGCTATAACTGTAGAGATAAATAAGGTAATAGATAGATAGATAGATAGATAAATAGATAAATAGATAGATAGATAGATAGATAGATAGATAAGTAGATAGATAAATAGATAGATAGATAGATAGATAAATAGATAGATAGATAGATAGATAGATCGATAGATAAAAAGAAAGAGGATTGAGTAGATGAATGGATGGATGAAGGAATAGATAGATAGTTGGGTGGGTGATTGGCTATTAGATAATGGAAAATGAGCTTTTCAGCCGAAAAATGCGATTGAAAAAGCAAAGCTTCAGAGAATGACATTTGTCATCCAATTACTGGATCTGCTTATTTCATCACTTCACAGGTATTCAACCCGTTTCAAATTTTGAACAATAAACTCACAAAAACTAGTAAATAATATATCCGTCATACACTAGACATAGCAAACAGTCGTACTTATAAATAATCTTTAAACTTTAATTTCTTGACCTACAGAATCAATAGATCTTTTAATTCTTTCACATTGATTTCGGGAATTATCAGCCAGTTGATTAAGATGGGAATCGCTGAAATGTTAAATGCTGTTGTAATAGCCATGCTACTTAAGTTGGCGTGATATGGAGGACTATTTCATTGCAAATGAACACACATCTGGCAGAGTGATACCACGGATGAGAGGAATCTAAACATTTTTATACGGAGCCGACGTTTCAAGTTTATTTATATACATATGTCGTATGGCGACAGAAGGCAATATCTACACACTTCTTTCAATTTCCTTTGCACAGACAATTTGCAATGAAAACAGTTTTGGGGTTTACAGGAAATTTATGTGTCATAGAATAAAGGTTGAAATGTTTATAAGCTGATATAAATCATGTATCAATTTAAAACTATATGAATTTGTCAAAAATGGAAAGTTCTAAGAAGTCACAAAAGTTTTCCCTTTGCTTTGGAGATGCTTGAATTATCGACTGTATGTCTATTTCCGCATATACTTCTTATTGATCGATTTATTTTGCATCCACCATAGTACAGAGAAAATGGTCAAATGGTTTTGAGAATTCTTTAACAGAAAATTCAGACTGCACGAAAATCTCTGCGAAGACCAATATATATTACCAGACAGACGCATTTAAACAAAATCGTTTGGCGCTGTCCGCACTATAGACACCCAGAAAATGCTAATTATCCATTTTATTGGTCTTGCAGATGTTTTCCCGCCATTTGTGACGAGATACGACAAGCCAAACCTGTAGTTTGAATAAATGTACCTCTGATCTCCCAAATTTGCTGTGTAAATGTTTAGTTCGTATGGAAACAAATTCATCATGCATAACTTAGGTCTATTATTATGACCTTTAGTTTCAGGAAATATCGTTATTCAGTGGTTTCAACGAGGCAGTGACAGACTTTTCGGCACCTCCGCGCCTTCTGGTGTTGGCTGCAGTTTCACAAGAAAAATGAACGTCGTAAAATAGAATATTTGGCATAAATTTGTTCTCTTATTGCCACGCATTTCTAGTATTTTATTGCCGGCACGCGACATATTGGAATCTATCTTCGCACAGTTCTATCTTTTCAAACTTGCTAATTTTAATCAAGCACCCGAATTTCGGATGCAGAACTCAAACATTCTGTACTTTTTGTCTGATAGATATAGTTTCTTTAAAATAGAAAATGAAAATTGTACATGATACGCATTGCAATAATTTCTTTAAAATAGAAAATGAAAATTGTACATGATACGCATTGCAATGTACCGCGCAAAATGTAAAACTTGAACGTATTTTCAAGTATGCAACATAAATGAAATTTTCGTATCTTTTCAAATTTTTTTAGCGTTAATTATACTTTATTTACTATTTGTTATGACGTTACCGTTTTTTGTTAGGCTAATGAATGCATCTTGAGAATCAGGTGTTTAATTCTAAATAGTCAATTGAAAAGGTTCAATTGCTTTGCATAATCCAGTGCATCAGTGATAAAATCATTACACTAAAATCAAATTTCTATAATGTTTGGCTTCATCATTTAATGACAAAGTTCCTTGTTACACCTGATGATTTAAGGGGCTAATAATTTTCAATATAATTTAATAATTATGTATCGAATTGATTCTACTGCAGTATAATCAGAACATTTATTAGAAAGAACAATCATATCATTCAAGCATCGAATCGGTGTTTTAAAAAGAACCACATCTAAACATGTTGCACTAATACAACAATGATAAATTGCATGATGAAATTGATTTTTTTTTGTTATCTGCAAAAATCTGAGAACTTCTAAGAAAAAGAAAATTTTTGAAATAAATTTGAAATGGTAAACAATGTAATATTTGATATTTCAAGTGTGCTATTTTTCTTAATGTAATTCAGCCAAAAATCTAACCAGATTAATCTAAATAGATAGTTTTTCGTCTTTTATGAAATAATAGTAATGATCATAAAAAGGGCTATATAAAAAAAATAAAAAGAGAAATTAACTGATAGAGAAAACGCACCAGGGAGAAAGTGTGTCAAAGGAAAAAACCCTTCTAGTCTTACACAGAAACGATTATTCACTTATAATGATATATTCTCGCTGTCTTGATGTATTGTATAACATAGATGTACATGTATCTCATATGCTTACAACATTAGAATAAAAGAAATAAAAAAAACCATTGTCAATGATACTCTGTTATTTCTTTATCTATAATGAAAACACATGTAAAGTTGTTTTACAATGGTAATCAACGTTTTCATCTGAATTGCACTTATATTGGATACGGAGTTGCTTACAAAAGTAATGACTGAATGTTGTTAAATGATATTTTCATCCCCTCCTCCAAGAAAAAACAGAACAAAACAAAACAAAACAACCCCACCCCCCTAAAAAAAAAAAAACACATCCGAAATGAAAAAAAAATCACAAATATTAAAGGGGAAAAATTAAGAAACTTACTCCGAAAATCTGTACTATTGTAGGAGTATTCTAAAGAGATAATGTCCCTTTAAATTTGGCAGTACATTTGACCACCACATGTTTTTCTTTTTGAATCCTAACATGTACAGACCTGTCAATCGTTAACGTCAAATTGAATGGCCTCCTCAAAGCCAATGTGATGGTATCATGACAGAAGAATGCAATGTGTCCTTTGAGAGAGTAGCTACACTTCGATTGATTGACTTGGACATGGTATGTTTTATTGATCCTCCTATGTCAACTAAATCATTGTACATTCGCGTGGAGATTCCCTAAATTTTCCCATTAATCGTTACTAGGCCATTTTATTTTTGTAGAGCATGTCACTTCTTTTAAGTTGGACATACGAGATATAAGTGACGCAGAGGAGAAGAATTCCAGTCGCGTGCGTCAGCGGTCAGTTTGTACCTAGCCTATATTGTAATTGCATGTCCAATTTGACAAACTCTTTCAAATTCTGTAATCCAGTGTAGACACTTTTATTGGCGTTTCCATTGAACATTTATTGCATGGAGATCTTCCAATTTTGATATAACTTTCTTTGAATGAAAACACTTACAACATAATAGTTCGCAGTAGATTCTCTATATGTACCCTTTTGAATTAAACTTCATGTTAATTTCTCATCATCATCATTTGTGAGTATAGTTGCCTTAATTTCTGTATCCAATCAATGTCATATTTACATACTAAAAAAAATAACAAAAAGAAGGAAAATGAAACTAAATCTACTCTCAGTGAAATCTCAATATTTCACAATGGGAAATTTGGAAAACTGAAGCAAAATTATGTCACAGCACCATGTCTTGAACATATATCTATGATCTAAAAGTAAAATGTGCATATCTGTAAAATTGTTCCAAAAGATTTTTTTTGTGCACGTGCAATATATCTTAAACTTTAAAAGAAGTTTTGTGACAATGTTTATTTCATTGCAGCTTATCTTTTACGTCAGATAACTTATCATTATGAAAAAGACATTCGTAAATAAAAAGAAAATAAATCTGCAATATAATGTACAATATTTATATTGGATTTTTTAATACATTGTATATGTTTTCTTCATTTTCGTTTGAACACTTCACGTAGTATCTTTGAGTGGTTTGTAGCTATTACATCATCCGCTAGTCCCATCTAAGTTGCCAGGTTTCAGTTTTATTTGGAGAATTAGCGGATGACAAGTGTGTACGGTTAAGATTTGATAATTATATCCGGTATCAACACTCTCTTCAGTTCAAATATTCCCAATATATCCCATTCCAGATTCCCTATCTTTACAGGCACCTCGTTAAATTCCAATAAATATTTTCATAAACACACCCAGGTCCCGCTGTTCCAGTTATGTCAGCAATAGAGATCCTACCCGTTGCCTTCTCGCCCTGATGTGGCATTGTTCGCGTGCATTCACTCAGAAACTATAATGGATGAAAATATAATGTCAATGTGAAAGTCGGATGAGAAGCAAATTGCCTCATTAACAAACATGTCTGTTCAACATGAAAAATGAGGAATGTTTCTGACGATTTATGTTCAGGTGTTCCGAGCGTCTGTTGCTTCAGCGAAATATCTATTTCCGTCTTAGATACTGGTCTCCAAATTTCTTTTATCCTATTTCACTGGTATCGCAGAAATTATTTGGCATTTTAACTGCAGTTATTGAACTTGGAAAAATTATTAATTAGCTATCTTATGAACCAGCCTTTTAATACGATATTAAAACAAGTGATTCCCACATGCTTATCATGTTCCATGACGTTTCTACAATATATCAAAGTAACAACACTCTTTCCATATAATAACTTGAGAGGGGATCAAAATTTACGTTAGACAACACATGCAATGTCAAAATTATCTTGTTTTCTGGAATAAAACATAAATTATGGCGGGTGCCAAGGAGTCTGTCACTGCCTTGTTACGAGGCTTTTTCTTGACATATCCCATAAGTTAAGAACGGTTCTAATGTGAAGGGGTTACGTATGAATTCAGTTTATGCCAATTAACGTACCGCCTTCCCTGCACCACGTGGAGATCAAAGGTAATTCCGAAAGTACCATCAGATATACAGTGTGCAATAATAACGCCGCGAAAGTACAATATGGCGTCTGTCCAGATGGTAGAGTAGTTTAGGAGCTAATATTTAATTGGTTTACTATTTGTACATTGGTTTGTTTGTTTATATTCCTAGGGAAGTGTTTGTTGTTTCCTTTATTGATCTATGAAGCCGAAAACATCAATTTTGTTACAATTAGGTTAGCTTATTCTTATGGAAACCATACCATCTAGGGATATTGTCATCTAAAATGTATTTTGATATGTTTAAGTTAAAGTTACACCTTAAGCAAACATTATAAAATGGATATCACAGATACCAATTGTCAGAAGAATCAAAAGCATTATGTGGTGAATATTGGACAAACACGGACCCCTGACAACCCAGAGGTGAGACCATGTGCCATGGAGGAGAAAGCATCACCCATCGACCGGTCACATATGGCCCGCCGAAATCACATTAATGAGTTAATCCTAGTTTTTCTCAGTTAAACTAGGTTTATATCGAGAAAAACTAGGATTAACTTCATAAATGTGATTTTGGCGCAGTTAATCTTAGTTTTTCTCAGTTAAACCTAGTTTTTCTCCAGTGAATGCAAATTAATGAGAAAAACTTGGATTAACTGGAGAAAAACTAGGATTAACGAAGAAAAACTAGGTTTAACTCATTAATGCGATTTGGCGTGCCATAGTAACATCTGTCGTGATCCATAATTCTTCACATTCAAATATAGTGATACATGTACGTAAATGTGTTCTTGAATTGTATATCATCTTCCTTGGTAAAATAAAATGGGTGAAATAGAAGATACAAAGGGGTAATCCAAATTGAATAAGTCAACGACAGACAAAATCGTGGCCAAAAGAAAAAGGAGACAAAGTTACAAACAGAAATACACAAATATACTTATAACTAAAAATAGTGTAACACGAACCCCACTAAAATACGGGGGTGAGTTCAGGTGCTCCGGAAGGGTAAGCAACTCCTGCTCCGTGCCTGGCACCCGTCGTGCCACACATTTTCGAATACAAGAATAAGTCACAATCGGTGATGGTCATAAAACTGATTGCCCATGGATATACGTGGACCTATACTGACGTTAGGCATACTCCTCTTAATGTATCATTGTCCCTTTCTAAAGGGATCCTCCTCTTGTGCTGAGATATTTAGCACGGCTCAACCTTGACTAAGAAAACTTATATGAGAAATTACTCAAGCAAGAATTGTTTTAGGCAATTGATATTCTGAGTAGCAAATTTTAGGAATATTTACCCATGTCTGAAATATATTTGATAAATTAAAATGTACATAGAACTACTAGTCAGTGTGGGTGTTATATCTAATAAATGATCTCCTGATGTTGAAGCTTAAATCCATATAACATTATGTAC
This sequence comes from Pinna nobilis, assembly GCA_016161895.1. Classification (NCBI taxonomy): domain Eukaryota; kingdom Metazoa; phylum Mollusca; class Bivalvia; order Pterioida; family Pinnidae; genus Pinna; species Pinna nobilis. The sequence continues at coordinate 11,214 of JACSZP010036119.1, read as the reverse complement.
ATATACCTTATATTATCAGAGACCATGTTATTGTAACCCTCTAATATGTTGCGCCCAAAAAATCTATTAGCCAGAAAATTAGTCAATACTGAAATGTTTTAGCCGATTTTGTAAAAAAAATTAGTGGTTCAATTGGTTAACTAAAGGGTGAACCCTGTTTAGTACTCGAGTGTCGAAGAAAAAAAGACTTCGTCTCTATATAAAACAACTGGAGAACGGTTCACAAAGAAAAGAAACAATAGATTTAGTACATCGAGTTTAAATATACAAACAATCAATTATCTTCAGCAGGGGAGACTTATTCCTCCATGGCACCTGATTCAACCCTGTTTTTTCCGAGGTCCATCTTTGTCCAATACCCGTCAGATTTGAATATTATCTCTTTGTATGATCTATACCGTATACTCTGTAATGTTGTACCCTGTGGCGTGGTTAGTTTTCACGAACTTGTAATGGGGCAATAACTCTTATGACAGTGCATGTAGGAGTCCCCATCGCTGTTTTATAGAACCTATTGTCAAGTATAATCTATGTTGTCTAGCGTAGATACATAACGCTCAGATTAGAAAGGTTGAATTAAAAAAACCAAAACCCAAGAAGTTAACATGTAAAATTCTAAATCTGGCCAAAATTTTGATGAATTATAAATATTAAGAAATTTAAATTTACAACTTTGTTTTTCGAAATTAATTAAACGTATCAAATGTATATGTATCTACAAATCCGAAATTCAGTAATGTTTTAGGGCATCTATAGAATGCTTGTACATGCGAACGTTTATTTTATCAATGCCTCTCTTTGAAAAAAATAGTTCAAATTGAGGCATTACCAATGCCCAAAAAGTGAATTTGGTCATTGAAAACCGTTAAATACATGTACTTGTATGTATTGCTATAATGATCCTGCATAGGATGATATTGGTTTTTCCTTAGATTTGAAATGAAATTAGAAATACTTGCTCGCAAAAGTAGGGATCATATAAGAAGGGATTCATAATTTTTTTTGAAGGTTCGACATAAAGTAGGAACGATTAATAGAGGCAAGGGACAGCGCTTTGTCTGTGTGTCTTAAAGTCAAAAGCAAGCGAAGAGGTGATGTCGTTTTAAAAGCATATATACCCTCAGAGATTCACATATGCATATGTATCCTCAGAGATTCACATATGCATATTTATCCTCAGAGATTCACATATGCATATTTATCTCAGAGATTCACATATGCATATTTATCCTCAGAGATTGATGTCATGTTAAAGGTTAAGTGAAGTTAAATTTTCATTATTAACATGGAATAATTAGGATTTGCTAGTCTAAATGTAATTTGTTTGAAGTATTGGTATGTAACCTTATTTTACACTAATCGTGTAGATACTGTGGTATACGTGTAGTTATTAAAGAAGCGTTTTCAACTATCTTGTTAGCAAAGCTCTCCGTTAGTAGCTAAGGTATCCTTCTGTACTTTACATCTGTTACTCAGCATATTGTATAGATTGTGAAGAGGTGAGTTATAAAGCAAATTACATTAACTTTATAGAATAAAGACGAGATGTTTCAACACTACTCCTAACTTGGGAAGAATACACGTAATCATATGAAAATATACAGATACAAAGAAAATAAATATCTATAGATCTTTCCTTAAAAAAAATGAAAAGCTGTGTCAGCAATAACTATTTCTGAATATCTAAACTGGACATATAAAGGTTGTGTAATTGTATACTAAATTGTCTCGGTGCTTTACGTAAAACATCTGAAGATCGCTTTCATCTAAATTTAATTTTGATTAACTTGTGAAAACCTGTTGGTGGCACTCCAGCTGATTATTAATTTACAGAGGAATATTTAGTTATATGACTACATGATGAGGAAGCTTCCCCGACTGAATGAATGTACATAATTGAGTTTTCAGTCTCCTCGGAAACCTTTTTGTTCTTGTTACTTATATTTAAATGAAAAACTACCCACTCTCAAATATAATATGGATAAATAATTATCTTCTCTCTCCTGACGACGGAAAACGCAGACTTAATAATATTTGCGGCGACACTCTCTGCTCAGTATCTGAGGTAGTTACTAACATATATAACTCTGGAATGAAGCAGATTGTACCGACGAAGATCAAATGAAAATACTGGCAATAGTGTCAAGCTAACCAGCTAGAAGAAAATGTGAACTATTCTGTTAAAATTTAGTTCCAGAGATCATTTTGGCTAATAATTAAGCAAGTAGACAAAGACCAACAATATGCTTATATATTAACAAGAGCTTGGTTGTGCAAAAATGAAGAAGGCCTAATTCGACCATCAGTTCATTAAGTAAGCTAAATCACTAGAGATTTTGAAACTGTTATGCTGTAAATGTTTACCACCAATATACATATATTATCTGTGACTTTAGCTCAAAAAGACTATTTAGTTATTTTCATTCCCTCCCCAGATATTTAAAAGTGATAGGTACAGACCACTTATTCCGAAAAAGCCTTCTTTTTGGTTTACGACAATGAATAAGCTAGAAGAATGATAAGATAGGTCTCTTCTTTCACTGAAGTATTTTGATACTTACATAGTTTCGATATGTAAGAAAATGTTTTCGTGGAGACTTTATTTCTATTGGATCGTACTGATACAAACTACAATACACCTGCATAATAGAATTACATGTACCTAGGTAAATCAAATCGTTCTGTTAGACTGTTGTTTAGTTTTTGGGATGTTGAGGGAATGTATAGAAAATTATTTTGTAGACATACCGTAATAATGTTAACCCGTATTCATACTTATTTTGAATCCACTTGAATGGGCAAGTTTAAAATAAAATTTTCGTTGCGAAAAAAAAAACTGTTAAACAATGCAGTTTATGTAGTTATTTCAAAAATATTTGATATAAACGTACAATTATTACAGTACAAAGAGACAAATCATGAAAATTGTAGATGTAAATTAAAACCTTTAATACACAAGCTTTTGTATTCTTCAAGTCAAAATCTCGGGGATCATGCTGCTGTTCATTTTTATGGTAAATTCTGTGGTTTGGAAGTCAAAATAAGCTTGATTCATCTCGGTATTCAACACAGAAAGACTAAGTGTTTCACTCAGGTTAAATAATTTATTGAAATGGGTATCTCTTCATAAGCATCCACTCAAATTACAATCGTAAATTGCTCGCTAGTGTTTGGAAAATAGTTATTTCCAAAAACCATATTTAGAAAAGAACGTGCGCCAAACATACGTGTATCTACCCTCATTGGTCTCAATTCCCTATAATTTTAGTGATGTAAGGTAGAATCATCGCTGATGGATGCCAATCAGAGATGAATTCAAGTGATTTACATGGCAGCTACCTTTGAGACAGGAACATTCTATTTTTTTGTTAAAAATTGAATGTTTTGTTTAATTTTGGATAGTTTATACAAAAATATTAATCATTTCTGTAGTTTATCATTTCCAAGGATACCTTGAAATATCGTTAATGTTTTGGATGGCAACTGTAAGCATAAATGGAATGGAAAGATAACAGGCATACTTAAATATAGCAAATTGTTATCATAACCTGAAGATAGACAAGTTACCATTCCTTGTAGAAGACATTCGTGAAACACAAAAATAGCACAATTCAACATAATCCCCTATATGCTTGCGCAAATGATGCCAGCGATAGATTATTTTACGAAATGGTGTTCTATATATTTTGTGTCGCAATCAAAACTTCCAAACTCGTACTCTTGTGTTTTTGTAAAAAGAAAGGGAATAAAAAACCCACCCAACCCCCGAAAAAGCAAAAAAAAAAAAAAAAAACCAACAAAAATA
>JACSZP010036117.1:3230-13253 GCA_016161895.1 Pinna nobilis | reverse complement strand
AGCTTACAAAAGGACACATTTCAACTATCTAGCTAACATGCCAGGACAGACAGCTTTGGAAGTAGTAAAGGAAACAAACAACAATGATGAAATCCTCAAATGTTCAGTTCTCCTTACAAAGTAAATATTCTGTTAAAATTTGGAAGACGCAAAGACATGTTTCATCATATTAAATAAGAACAACACTCAGGTATGCCTGTCTGGCCTTGATGTTTTTTATAGTAAAACACAAATATTGAATATGATATTTTCATGATATATAGTCATATGACAAACATTCTATGCTGCATGGATCTGTGCTCTTGCAGCTGTAGTTAAAGCACCTAACATAATACCTTTAAATGGTAAAGTATCATATAGTTTAAACTTGTGACATGTCCAAAGTAGGCCTACAATGCAGACTAAATCTAGAGAGTATCTTATTGCTTTCATATAAATTGACACCAAAGAAAGTAATTAATCTGAGATAGCATACTGTTGTGTGTATTCAAAACAGAAAAAGAAAAACCTAGATTCACTAGGTGTTCAGGATAACAAATATCAATTTTTTAGATTGATGAAATAACCAATTTTTCCAACACAAGTCATACTTATGTAACAAAATTGACGTCACCTAAACGTTTGCATGATATACAACACTTCAAGCATCTTTTTGACTTTGCGATAACTTGGAATCATTTTGTGATTTCATCTCTGTATTGACTTGGTATCGTCCAAATCAGTGCCTATATAAACTCGGAGAAAACGTGAAAATGGTAGTCCGTGGAATGCTGGCGAAGGCATAAGGTCGCAAGCATCGAAAGCTATTTCTCTATTAGGTTAACTCCTGGATACTTAATAGTGAATAAATACAGCGAACTTGCTTTACAACACGGAAGGGTAGAGCGCCTGGCATGCAAAGGGTTCGGCACGCCAAGCAGATCTACAAACAAACGTTGAGAGAGTTAGGTTAACAGCCAGTAGTCAAACAGCGATTAATACATTGGTGCTGTTGACGAGGTTAGGAGCTGGGGCGAAGTCGCGACACATAGTTTATAAGCAGTGTTTATAAGCAGTGACAGGCGGTCTGAGAGCACACACACAGCCGATCAGTGACAGGCAGTGTTAAATAGCTCGTCGTTCAAATTGATAGCAAAACTGAGTTCCAAGCAAGCGAGGGTCCGACCATACGTAGTGACAAGCCAAGTGTTATAGCCACTTGATGTTTTGTATATATTGGTCTGATCAAACGTAGTTTCAAGCCAGTTGTTTGAGGCATTAGATGTTAGCTGTAGTTTCAACTCATTCTTTGTGTGTATATATTTGATTTAGCGAAGAGAATCATTTGTTTAGGATAGGTAATCCTAAGGAAAATTGACGTATTTTTGTTGCTGTTTTTCATGTAGTTATAGGTTTTGTTTGATAGCAATTTTCTATGTAAATTAGAGGCGAACCATCGTTATAATACTCCGCTCGGACAAGTTCACGTTACATACATATATTAACATATTGGTTTGAGCATGTCTGAGTATAGCTAGTGATTAAGGGGGCGCGGATGTCTTCTAGTCACCGAAATGCAAATGAAAAAAAAGTCAAAGCATTGCATTATTGAAAATATCCGAGCGTAGTATGAAGATATCTATTTTTATACTTTAACCTTCGAATAAATTCCCCCTTTTAAGGAAAACATGACCGGACACAAGTAATGAGAGCATTAAATATCATCATTATTTTCATTTTTCCCAGAACGCTGAATTTGACTGGCCGAGATCAGTTACGTCATCTATGCTAGCTTCGGTTTACTATGGCTACATCTGTACCCAAATACTTGGAGGTTGGCTGTCGGATCGGTTTGGTGGAAGGCATGTACTTGGGATAGCTTTGTTCACGTCATCAATTTGCACAATTATACTTCCGGTGGGCGCACGACAGTCGTAAATTTTGGTTTACGTACTAAGAGTGATTGTTGGGTTGGCTACAGTAAGTACACTCGGTAGAGTACACTTTGCTTGAGAATCCATAGCTTTATTAAGGGTTTAAAATAAAACTTAAGTACCAAGGAGGTATTGTCCCTTACATGCCCAAATTTATGGTCAAGGTTAACATTGATCAAAATAAAATATTGAATTTATTGAATAATTGAAATATTTAATCAGCCATAGAGAAAAGTTTTAATGTACTTTGTTTGAAAGGTGTATTTGAATGAAAACTCATTTAAGTGCAAATGATTAAAATTCGCTTCCGTGATCTAAAACGAAAATATAAAAGTTTATTTCCAAAACATTTTTTATAGTATTGGTCACTACCATACATACGTTTTAGAAACAAAATTTCTTTTGACCTTGTAATTGGTAATAAGGGATGTGAATTACCACGACCACATTTTATTTCGTCAGTGAAAAACATGTGATACATTAAAATTCTCACAGCAAACACACACACTTTAACTTATCAGTATTTTTCTAGATTTTTATATTGATGAGCTTCTTATTTTAGGGCGTCTCCTTCCCCTCTCTACAGTCTATTTTGGGACGCTGGGCGCCACCTTTGGAACGCAGTAAATTGATATCCTTTACAACATCAGGTATGCAACTGGTTTTCTATGCTTCTACCGCTCTGTCATAGTCTATTTCATAACCGCTCTGTCATAGCCTATTTTATTTTTTAGTGATTCGCAGATCTTATTTGCTTATAAGATACATTTACGATATACTTTTTTTCCATTACAGGCACAACTATTGGGAATACTATGACGTTTAGTGCATCCGGGTTTCTTTGTCGTTATGGTTTTGATAATGGATGGGCATCAATATTTTATGTGACAGGTATTTGGTTCCTTATCTAAAGTTAGATGGCAGACATATAGTAAATGCTGTGCAAGTCTGATGATGTCCATTACAATCACCTTGATATGACTGAAATATTGCTAAAAGTGGCGTAAAACACTAATAACTAACTGATGCTCATTATAAGTCTTGTGGATATTCAGAACTTGCTGTTGAACGAGATAAATTCGAATTCATAAAATTATATCTTAAAAATGAAGGATGATAAATCGCTTAGCATATATGACGATAGATAATTGGGATCATTACTCAGTCATTGGGTATTCGCTTATCTGTGGTAAGGTACAAATACCAAACTTAGTAAGAAGTGGGCCCAGGTATCCTGACAATTGGAAAAGTATAATCCTGATAGTTCTGAACCACTTATTGTCATTAAAAATGGAGACGTATGATACAAATATCTGTCGCGCATATGGGTTCTTATGATATGAGTATATTAATGATTACTACATCATTCTTTGGAAACAGGTGGGATGACATTCATCTGGGTTTTCTTCTGGTTTTTCCTTACGTCGGACGTACCTAGTCAGCATCCACGGATAACGGATATAGAGAGGAAATATATTGACGGCAGTATAGAGTACGATACCAATTGTCAGGGTAACGCTATCCTACCTATATTTTTTCTAATTTCTGAAATTTTGTTGTTTTTTTTTTAAATCTATAAGTTGTGGAAACTCGCGGATCATATTCACGAATCATTTGTTCTAAATCAAATCGAAAGTCCGTATATTTGCGATATTTATCCTAAAGTAAATATTACTTTGTTCCATTATTTGTTGTTGTTAAAGTTAGAATTAAATACACGCGATCTCATATGAAGAATTGGGACAAATTCGTTTATTTGAAATATGTTCCAATACTACAAATGCGCAAGTTAAGAAATATGTATATATACATTACAGGCACTAAACGTACCATGGCTGTCAATGGCAAAATCAAAACCAGTATGGGCATGTTTAGTCGCTCACGTAGCCTTTCACTACACAAACTACACACTTCTGACCAGCCTTCCAACATTCATGAAAGAAGTCCATAAGTTCGATATCAAAAGTGTGAGTAAACCACAAAGTTAAAAGTGTAAAACAGTTTTGAATCCAAAATTATCTTGTGTTGGAAAAATGTCAAATGATACCTACGAGCCACTCTCAAATCTAGCACTCTCTCTTGGTAGATCACTTCATTTTCTGTTTAACTATAACCGTACCTATACTCGGAAATGTATACACGGTTAAAAAGTTGACGCCACATCAGACCAAGAAACATGTGATTTAGGTGTAACCCAAGAACATACAATATCGTATTTGTGCTTAGGTTTTGTGTCAAATAAGGTCTTTTTATTACAAAGCTGTTGTGTAGAATCAACTAAAATCTTTTTCCTGCAATTTTATTCTTTTAATTTTTTAAATTTTTTTTTGTACTTAAGATCCAAGAATTTGCAGACAACAAAACAGCAATATTTAATAGCTTGGTAGTCATTATACTTTGTTTATTATCTATTGGCCGATGCTCATTGTAATGATTTTTTATCAAACCTGAGGTTAAAGTCTGCACTTTATAAATTCTATGGTTGGTATTACGGTTCAATTCGACAATACAACGTGTTGAAGGGTCGGAAGCTGCCTGGCGGGTTTCATCGGCATTGTTAGGTCGTTCTTTACACGCTGATTTTTTAACAACAAATTACTACGTTTCCCAGATTGAGATATAGGGCCCACGACGGGTATGACCGGTCGACAGGGGATACTTACTTCCCCTAGCCACTCGATCCCACTTCTGGTATATCCAGGGTTCGTCTTTGCCTAATTCTTTACTTTGGATTAAATATAGATTGGTAAGTTGGTTGGCTGCATTGTTGTTTAGCGTAACACTCACGAATAATTCACTTATATGGAGACGTCATCGTGTGCCGGTGAACGGCGACGGATTTTCCCATGCTCAGCACTCATGGTCGTAGAGCAGGGAGGGTTCTTTAACGTACCCACAAAGGAACTCGGTGTATGCTGTCTCATCCGAAAGACTGGAAGAGCCAACCGCTACAATGCTAGGGCCCAAACTCCGGACCTGTCGATTCGAAGGCTAACATGCTCACCACTGGGCCACGGCGGATAATGCTATTCTATCGAATATGCTAAAAACCCAATGCAAAATATGATTTCTCAATAAACGGGTGCATTTGTGGTACTCATAACGCTTGTTTAAATGAAATATTGAAATATTAAAGTTATCTCAGAAATCACAAAAAAGAGTCCCTAGACATATTTCGGTCATCTACGGTAGTCTACAACATATCGATGACTCTTTCGGATTTCCGTCTTTACGGACCTTTTCAGAATGGTGTCCTGTCTGCCGTCCCATACGTCTGTCAGTTCCTAAGTGGAATACTTGCAAGACAAGCCGCTGATAAAATCAGATCAAAACGTTGGCTAAACACAACAAATACAAGAAAACTACTGTAGATTACAGGTGAGATTGTCTCATTTTAATCTAATATATCTTTGCCGTTTGACTGTTTTGCAATTCATAACGACATTTGATTTTATATAGATATACGAATAAAATGAAAGTTGTCCTTTATGTAAATTACAGACTTCATACTTCCATTTGGATTTAATGCTTATATTTAAAGTGTTCATACAACTATCTCACAATTATATATATTTTTTTAGATAGGCAGATTGATTTATAAAGATAAATATGAAATTGCCTTTTTTCTGAAGATGGAATTATTAGCATATATATTGCAAAGGATGAAGCCTGCGTTATCTTCCTGTTATAACGGATATATTAAATTTGGATGTGGTGAAATGATAACAAAAACAGTAATTCGCATAAATGTTTTTACAATTGAATATGTAAATAAACGTCAGTTTCAATTGAGAATGATTATTGTATATTTAGAATATTGAAATAATAGAAAAGACAGAGAGTGATAGAAAGGAGGGGCGTGATAAAGGCATGATCACATTCGAACGCAGTTTTAGATCTTGTTATGAGGTGACTTTCCTACAAAGAACCAAATCGCTTTAACAACCACCTTACATTAAATCCATCATTCATTTGTCTGTTCCCAATATTTTTTAAATCAATAATCACCTCCCTAGAAGTATCACATGTCTTTTCGGCAATCTGAATAAATCTGAAATAAAGTGAGGTTGCACTATAATTAAAAGCTTTTTGAAAACATTTTTGAAACACAATTTTCAAATGTTGAATAGAACAATCACTGTTGAAAAGAGCCGATAGATAGTAGATAACTAATTAATTTCGTACGCTTCCATGAGTATTTAATTTAAATGTAAAAATAACAATAATTACTGTAACTGTATACACTTCTTCCCTTCCTCTTCAATAAAAAAGGAAGTTTGGTGGGGTCGAGTAAAACGTCGTTTCTGGCGATACAGACGACAACAAACAAAAACGTAAAACTGTTACGTCACATTCAGAATTATATCCTATGAACTTTGATGTGCATATGCAAAATTTTCCTCTTGCAGCTCTCTGCGGTGCTGGTGGGCTTATGGTAGCAACTGGTTTCACGCCTTGCGAGCATAGAAACCTGGCTGTTGGGTTGTTATTGTTGGCTGTTTCGTTTACTGGGTTGTGTAGGTCCGGCTACGCTGTAAACCATGTGGATTTCGCACCAAAGTAAGACCGTGTTACCATCATTTTATGCATTCAGTAGTTTCCGGAAATAAACAACATGATAACTGATAAGGTTCAATCCATATATGCTGAGAGCAAAGAGAAATGAATTACAAATAAACGTAATTTTCAAAATAATTGGGTTAAAACAATAGTTAGTTTTTCTGTTGTTGTATTGTTGTTTATCGTCCCACTCAAGAAATTTCACTTATAAAGAGACGTCACCGTGTACCGGGGAAGGGTGACAAATTTCGCCTATGCTCCACACTTAGGGTCGTAGAGTAGGGAGGGTTCTTCAACATGCCAACTCCTACTGTGACACAGGGCATCGAGTTATAAGGTCCCATCCGAATAATAGGGACGACAATCCATACCGTGGCTTGTACTCGAATCCGGACCTCTCGACTCGAAGTTGTAAAATTCAAAACACCATCTTGTGTTTAATTTCGCTTAACGAAATATGTTTGCAAATATATTTTCATATGTACACCTATGGTTTGAAAGTATCTTTTGAATATCTTCTGTGTATTCTCAACAGAAATTGGAAATTGGTTATCAAGAGTACATTATATGTAGTAACTAGTTTCTTGTCTTTGCAAAAGACAATCAAAAAGAAACTCAAGAATTTGTTCTACATATTAAAGTTTCCATGTTTTGTAAAAGCCCCAAAAGAAAACATTATAAATGAATCAGAATCGACAAACTTTCCTTTTTGTATTGAATAATTAGTTTTTGTAGACCATTGAAAATCAATAAATGCAGTCTTTCAGTTAGAGACAACGAGAGATTCCTTATCGTCCTCCATTTTCAGATATGCTGGGGTTTTGTATGGAATAACCAATACAGTAGCAACAATACCAGGAATGGTAGCCCCTATTGTTGTAGGCGCTCTAACACCAAATGTAAATATTCTACGAAAAGCTTGTTACTTTTTCTTCTTTATTCTTAAACTTCCAGTGGCATTATGTTCTTTATCAAATATATTGAATTAAGTAACAATATTACTAATGTACTGAAAAGTATACAGTTGAACCTCGTTTCAGTAAAGCACAGTAATAAGTCTGGATGTAAGATGATCTCGTTTAAACTATATGCATATCTATAGTCTTTAATGTTCTTGAGAGATTTGGTCTTACGATGGTGAATGATTGAAATAAATACATTCGACTGGTAACGGTAAACACATAATTATTGATAAACGTACAACTATATTAAAAAATCATCATTTTCATAAAATCTTAATGTATCTGAAGACCTTCAATAAGTAGGGCTTCCTTTGTTTAATTTATGAAATTGTCTGATCTCGTATCTCCTGAAATTCTTTTTTTAACAACTTTTATTATCTTTAACAGAAAACCCAAAGCGAATGGCGGAACGTATTTTACGTGTGTGCTGGATTTGATTTGCTCGGTGTTATAGTGTTCGGTTTATTTGCAAGCGGTGAGTTGGAGGATTGGGCAAAAGACGAAATAGAGGGTCACCTACGAGGTGAAGCAGAGGGAAAAAAGAAATCCAACATGACACGAATCTAAAGGAAAACAATGAGGATGAAAGTATACAAATGATTAGAGTAAAGTTAAATTGATTGAAAAGATGACTGTGTTGAATAGCTCATTTCACCAAGTTTTCATCATTATGCACAATTTCTTACAGATAGCTAAGGGAAATTTACCTTTCCATGAACGATAAAACACCTGAGTTTGATGAAATAATACACCCCACTAAACCGACAAATATTGCAAATGCGTAGTGACGTCACTAACTTGAAAAAATGTATGCCAGTGATGCCATAATACACCCCACTAAACCGACAAATATTGCAAATGCGTAGTGACGTCACTAACTTGAAAAAACGTATGCCTATGAGACGTGTCAAAGGATTCTAGACTAAGGTAATATGATGTAGAAAAACTCTCAAAAGGGAAGAAATCTCGTATCACCATGCTGAATTTTTTTCTTCAAATTATAGCTCAGTCTTTTAATAAGTGCGGACTTCAACATTGCTTACATCGACAAAAAACCGGATTCCGGACGGAATCCCCCCCCCCTCAATTTTAAATACTTATTTATGAAAAATTGAGTCACTACATTTTCACTTTATCACATTTTCGATCTCCCCTTCCCCGGAAAAAAAATCCTGGATCCATGCCTATGGATGGATATGCATGAAATAATATATTTGAGCATGTGCAAGTTTTCAAAAATTCAGGGTTTTTAAAAAAGACAAAAATGCATAAAAGTTCAAAATCTTGACAAAATTAATATGCATTGACATACATGTATATTCTTAAAATTTACATTGCACAAAAATTATTTTTATCTGCAAATATAAAAAGATTATTTTTTATAACAACTCCTTCTGTACCATGTCTGTAAACATTTTCTGAGCATAGACAAATTGCAACGATATTTTCTCAACCTGCAAAAAAGAAGATTAATTTTACACATAATATGTGTACTATTTGTAAATGTTCAATAATAAAAAAAATATTTGATCTCATTAGGTATATTATATGGGATGTAATTTCACATGTAGTATTTCTTAAAAATCACAATATTTACTTCCATTGCCCTAGTGAAACTGCAGTAAATTGTGAGAGTTGAAAAAATGACCCCAAAGGTAAATATAGTTTGAGATTTATTGAATATAGCTCATTTATCTACATGTATAAGAGTAAATCATCCCCAATTCAAATGAGCTTGAGCTAATGAGGTTTTAGCCTTTTTTATTTTTGAAGTTTTTATTTCTGAAGTTTTCTGTAAAGCTGAGTTTAACCAAGAAAGGCCCTTCTGTTTGGTAAAAGAAAGTGTTGTTTTCTGCTTAACAATGGGAGTCTGTTTTATGGTAAACACAAATCATTTATGCCGGTTTAATGCAATACTGTGCGTATAAATTATACATGTAAGTAACAATTCTAAAAATTACAAAACCATTTCATTATTGGGTAACACTCAACTATGATCATACTCTACAATGCAAGTGCTGTTACTTTTTTGTGGTGGTTGTAAACACTTTCTGTGTCCCATTTCTAATACAATTAGGCCTACTTCATTTACCAGTAAATAACCTTTAGGCCTACAATGTAGATGTGTCTAAATGACTCAAATACCCTACCTCGAAACAGTCTTGAAACTTTCTTGTTTCCAAGGTATACAGACTTACCAAACATTATTATTACATTATCAGACCAACCAAATTTTAACTTAACCCATGAATGCTCTTGACAGATATATACTTGAATAACAAATTTCAATTGAAAATGGCCATATGTAGCTTAGCTTATGAATGGAAACTGAATTCTTTGAAATTTTCTAAATCCTCTGCTAAACCAATTCAACCGCTACAACATCCAAACTTTCTCTATGTATATTCGTGACAGATCCATGTAGGGATATAGTATTTTTTCCAAGGAGGGGTGTCAAACATTTTCAAGGGAGAGGGCGGAGTCATACTTGTGAAAAAAGGAAAAAACTAACCCTGTAGAAATGGGAGACTGAGCATAATAGACCGATGTTGGTATATATTTTACCAATGCCAGGGGGGGGGGGGGGG
>JACSZP010036111.1:0-10311 GCA_016161895.1 Pinna nobilis | reverse complement strand
TTATGGGGTTGCTTCGGCCATATTGGACCAAATTCATTCAAAATGAAGGAATTCTAGTATATTCACTAAGCCACAAGGGAGGCCAAATATTTGTGTACGAATAAAATCTTGGTGTATTTCTCACCATTTATAGTTACATTTTTTGTAAAAAGAGTTATTTCCAGCACTTTATGAGAAGATTTGTATTACTTTTGTCATTTACACGAGAACACAAAAATTACACAAATGCGTTCATCAATCATATGTATACAATTGCTCTGATGTACAGCGCATGACAGTTGAGTTTTCCTTTTTCATTTAATTATTCACAAGCTGAAATAATTCTAAGGGTTTAAGGGGTCCCCTACGGCAAACGTTGGTTTTGTCGCCATCGCCATCACCGGTGTTTAAACAAACACTTTGAGACCCGTTTACAAAATTTATAGAGAAAGATTACGGATCACAAAAAGTACACTGAAAGTACTTAAATAACTCAATAAGCTGGCGTATACTGTTTTGATTGGTTACAAATCCCTTTTTTGAGAAACCACAATGATCGTCAAGTGGTGATAATACCAGAATGATAGTTCACCAACGGGGTCTTTCTCGAAAGTGACCTATTACTCCACGATTTGATCGAACTTCGAACAAATTTGTCACAGAAGACCTTTCAAAAGATTAATTTATCCTGATGTATTTGGATCATCTAATGTATTGTATCAAACTGTCTTTTCTAATAGCAAAAACAAATTCTTCATTGAACTATAATAATGGTCGAACGAAGAAATCGCCTGAGTACTTTCGGTTTCAATATGCCTCGGATGTATAAATAAGGACAATGATTAATTTCCTTTTACAGACAATTTCAATTCTTGATTCATTGCACTGATCCAGTGTTTCTTATTTCACAGGATGAAATACACAATTTTACGTATCGGGAAAAAACACAATCTTTGCACAGGTCTTTTTAATATACATTTCGAGCCGCGTGTATACTCCACGTGGAAATTTTACGTCATTGAAGCAAAATTTGCCAAAAAGGCACTTTAGGGAAACGCGATTGATAGATTTCCCATGCCACATTTTCTTTTGTCAAAATAATGTGGATTACCTGTCTATATATCATTGACATATTAAATGTATCTACCATTGCTTGCATCTGGTCAAGATAAGTCGTCTAAATTATATTTTTCAAGTCATCCCTTAGTTACCCCAATTTTGACAAAATGCGCGGGTTTGTAGTTCTCTACTCCAAAAATAGAAGTACCGACTAAATCTCGGGTATGGAAAGTATATTTCGTACATGGTATATTTCGAGTTCAGTAGTTTTCGTGGTATATTTGAGAAATCTAATTCTGCTTTACGTAGAATCAAATGGAAATTCGAAAACTCAACTGTCACGCTCCAAACATTGAAATATCTTATTTCAATTTTCAATTTACTTTTCCTGGTCCCAGAAATCTGTAACATGTCGATTATGACGCAAATAGTATAATTGTTGTATCTTTTTATTCATAACTTTTTTAACTCAATGATATCATTAATATATTTTGCTTAATAGTAGGATAATGCAATGGGATAATAAGAAACAAGCTGCCAGTATTTAATAGATAGATTGAGCACAATTTCGAAAGACCAGTGCATTCTTCAGTGTATAATCGAAGATGGCCGTAGCCACCCCTTAACTTTTGATTTCGATAGTTTTAAACTAGATTCTCACCAGTTTAGTTTTATTGAGAAACTAGACACACTGAAAGCTGCTGAATATTAACACTATGTTTATCTGAGGTACCAAGGGGTTTATTTAGTTAGGTAGAATGGGGCCGTTACAGATTAAAAACTACAGGTTTCTCGATTGTAAGTACAATAAGAAGTCACAGCTGGGAGGTTGTCAAGTGTCTGAAAGGATTCATCGTCCATTTGTTGCCACAGATGCCGCAAATATTCAACGAGAACACCTCTTTTGTGAAAAATGTCAAACTCTATAGAAAGGTCACAATGTTCTGGATGCTGTGACTAGGCACTCATTAAACATCTTTACTGACGATTCCAAGCCTCCAACTACGTCCCTCTGTGTTAAAGTAAATAAAACAACAATCACCAAGTTTAGAAATAGAAATTTTCAGTCGCATTTTATATGTATCTATATTATCTCGATAATAATTTCCAGCCTTAAATTTAGTAGACGAATAAATTCTCCATAATATAAGTTAGTTGATAAAAATCATCGAAATTATACATTGCTTTTCCTTTCAATGCCAATTTGCATGAATTTGTTTCACACAAAATAGTGATTAATTCACAATATCAAGCTATAATACTTTTAGCATATCCACCATGAATATACAGCAGTAAGTAATTCATGAAGTTACAATTAACTCACATTTAAATCAAATCGGAAAACCACATGCGAATTTTCTTTCATCGTCACTTTTCTGACACAATTTTATTTTCTTTGTCAGGTGCAAATTGGGATTTTAAAGGAACGTACTTTATCATACCTTTACTTCTCAACTCAACTGTGTACAAAACCGAAGTACATGCGCACATCACACCGCCTGCTGGGAACGTGGAAAAATATCACTCTGTCGTGGAGATAACCAGCACGCGGGAAACAACGCTACATGTGGATGTCAATCAAACAGTAGATGATAAGCTGTTTAATTTTAGATATTTGGCACTACCAGTTGATGTCCTTGGTCTGGAATATTATGCATCCACAGAATGCGCTTTGAACGGAAGTTACTTATATATGTACGCATGCGCCATAGCTGCTGTATATGACACTACTTCCGTTGAGATTGGAGGTAGAGGGACCATTAAACTTGATTCTCGATATGACTCATATTTCTTATATAATAACGTCACTGACTTGGCAGGTACTTTCATACGATCCAATAAACCAGTCTCTGTTGCATGTGCGTGTATAGAGGGCGTGGACGATGTATTCAATATCAGAAGCGTACAGTTACCGCCCGTGAACACTTGGGGTCAGGTCTTTATGTTTACCTTTGCGGAGATGGATGATATAGATAAAGTTACAATTTGTTTAATAGCTTCTGCTGGAAATACAGCCATTACTGCGGAATTATATGAGACAAACCAGTCCACACGCATCCAGAACGTCGACGTTACCCTCAATTTTGCCGGCAACAACGAATGTGTTGAATCTGAAAAAAATCTGGCTCCCAGGATCAAAGCTCAAAAACCAATTCTAGTCACGCTAAGCTTTGGTCTTGACAACAACACTTTGACTTCAACATTTGTACCACCAGTTCAACAAGCCACAGGCAAATTCGATTTGAGAAATGGTAGCAGTATAGACGTTTTTTCTTTATATATAAATGGACATATATTTCGCAGGCCGTTTTCAGTATTCGACGGATTTCTGTACGTGGCATCGACATTTGAAACAATCAATCAGGTAAGTTGAATGTGTGTTGCACAAATCAATGTAGGCTTGCTGGATTCGATTTGCCTAGAAGCTTCCTTCATTCAAATACATAGTAATATATTGTCATTATATGTTCATTAAAATTCAGAGCATTTCACTCATATGTCGGACTATACTATGCAGTTATCTTATGAACAGAGATATGTGACACAAAATTATGTTTTTGGAATCCAAACTGGTTAACTTATGCTGTGGCCAAATCTGGTAAAAATGAGATCTGGATTGTACTACATTTAAATATGTAGTATTGCAAGTACATCTCATGGAACATGATTAAGATGGTAAATTCCATGACCTATGTCAGTAAAAAGGTGATAGCTGAAGATACCTAGGAGGATTGAAAATGCAAAAAAGAAAAAAAAGGATGATAATTAAAAAAAATAAATAAACAAAGAAATCCATGGCAAAAACAAAAAGAGACAATAACACAAACAGCAATCCACACAATAGGACGTATAAAATCAAAAACAGATCACTACTAAAAACCGGGGATGACTTCAGGTGCTCCTGAAGGATAAGCATCTACTGCTCCGCCCTAGGCACAGTTCGTGTCCCCTTTGTTTCCAATCCAGGAATAGGTCTCATCCAGTAATGGTCGTAAAAAAGAAAAGGACGGGATTAAGTGTGCGACAAGGGGAACATTTCCCCACAGCATCTGATTTACAGATAGACCACAACGATCATCATGACGACCATGAAACTTTCGATGTAATGACTTCAATTTAACCATTAGGAACCCCTGATTCAGTAGCAACACTTATTAAGAAAATCCTGATCGGAAACACATGCTCTAGAATATCGTATCAACTGAGAGATATAAACTCCATATGCAGCTGCAGGTGCTGATGCAAACAACTGGAAAGTTCATAAGAGGGAAATTAAATCTTCTCTTTAGTTGTAAAGATTATTCCTCAACCATCCCTCACTGGCAATCTCCATTTATGGGTAAATGTATGGAGGAGACCTTGTAGTTTCTTGTTTTTTTTTCAAGCTCGTTTGGTTAGATGCGATCAACAAAGTCGTCAAATAAAGAATTATTTAATTTTAAAAAGTCATCTAAAGTGTTAAATGTAAAATTAAAGGATCGAGCTAAATTATTGTCATTATTCTTGAAAAGCCCCTGTGCGAAGTTGGCTTCATCCGAGTACAAAAATAATTAACCAAAAAGAGAAGCACAGTTAGTACCCATTGGATTGTCGACTGTCAGTTGAAAAACTTAAACGCAACAAATATGTTATCAACAAAAATTAAAGCATTCTGATGATGTCATTTTCAGAGAATTTTGTGTTAAAATCAGAATGGTCTTTTACAAAGTATGGTATATCCCTTCCTAGAACGAGATAATTGAATCTACGATCGCCATTGTTTTTGACAAAACAAAGATAAACGAATTATTTATCTTATCTTTTAGTTTAGAATGGGAATAGTTGTACATAATTGAAAAGTCAAATTTTTATGTTCTCGCATGAAGAGAGGGACCTAGAATATATATAGTGCAAAAGATCTATAGATTTGTTTAGAACCCACATCTGATCTATACCACCCCTTGAGTAGCCAGAGGCACAGTAGCTACGAAGCCTTTAGTAGTCATTGATAGCTGTCAACATAGATATTACAACAGTTTAATAAGAAGTTTTGAGGAGCATTTGGCAGACCGAGCAATATACCGTTGTTTATAAGTACACTTTTGTAATTTGGTAATCCAATAGAGTAAGAGGAGATCGAGTTCATCCTCTTATGTTGGAATACCAAAGGAAAATAACGAGGTAACCAATCAATTTTTGACCTTCAGTAATTAAAGGTACAAGAAGATAGTGTGTTTTATGACGTCAGTTTGTTTTATGATAGTCACAGGAAGTTCCATAGGAGATCATTCGATCTACCCTCTCAATGGGGTTTCGTTACACCTTTAAGTCACGAGAAGAAAAGTAGTAGTTCAAAAGATCGAGTGAAACCTTAAACAGAAATGGCTTGCATTATTGAAATAATCTCTTAACCACAGTTAAACAAAACTTTAACCAGACGGTTTTCAAAAGTTTGACATGGGCTGAAAAATAAACCGAAACACTTATCCTGTCATACGTATCCGTTACGAAATCGGATTGCAACACTTATAATGATCAAGCAATGCAATGCCTTTCAATAACAAAAGTAGATAAGGTTTTACCCGATTCAACAGAGCCTCCGTGGCCGAGTGGTTAGCGTGTTCGACTTCGAATCAGAGTCTTCAGTCCTCCTGAAGTTCCTGTCTTTCAGATAAGACAGTAAAAACCGAGGTCCCGTGTCACAGTAGGTGTTGACATAATAAAGAACCCTCCATGTTCTACGACCAGCAGTGCCGAGCGTAGGCAAAATGTGTCGCCCTTCACCGGAAACACGGTGACGTCGCCATATGAGTGAAATATTCTTGAGTGGGACGTTAAACAACAACAACAAGAACAACCTGATTCACAAATGATTTAGAAACTGACATTTAGCATATTGAAAATAATTGCATAAGAATTGAAAGTTGAAATACCTGTATATGGTTCACGGCGGGGGTGGCCAATGTACATTGTATGCTTACTTCTCCTACACACCTGATCCTACCTCTGATGTGTCCAGGGGTCTGTGTTTGTCCAACTGGTCATTTTGTATTTCTTATGAGAACTATGAGATCGATCACTATTCGTTACCTCTTCATATAGACTATAATTACAAGATTGGTGTTAGCTATCTGCCAACAATAAACTGATGCGACAGAATTTATTTCAAAGAAATAATTTATACGTTTTCCTATCTGTTGTAATACATTGAAAAATGAATTATACATATGGAAACATTACTTTCGCAGTAAAAATTAATCAGCCATTAGATTCAATTATAGAGGATTTTCATTGCAGTATGGTTGTTAGATCTTTAAACTTTACAAATACAATGCTACCCACCACCTTTCATAAAACACTCTCGCAGTACCAATCGTATAGTTTAGAAGCCTGCTGTGCTGATGTGATTAGCTTAGATGGAGAAATGAATTGTTCGTACGATACTGTTTTCGTGGGAGTAGTTATTACTCTTTTCCTTTGTTTTGGCTTTTATCACACCTGACATGAAATACATGTATTATCTTATTTTAATGGTAGTCGTACATTGAAATCCCGCTTAATTCAAAACGTTGTTGATTTCCCGGTAAATTATCTTTATCATTTTTTAATATAGCTATTTTCAAAACCTTTATAAATTAACCTTCTTTAATTTCAATATATCCAGAATCAACTATATATGAAAGAAACCACTGTTGTTAAGATATTATGTAGTACAGACATGGGACATAAATATTCGTCATTGATGATATTTCCTTCTTTGTTTATATAAAATCAACAATTCCTAAATGCTTGTAAAATCCGCAGATCATATCGGAATTTGATATTTACTCATTTAAAGCAGGATAGTTCCTTATTCATAAAATATATGCATTTTTTTATTTTCGTGTTTAGTTACTTAAATGACACACTTTTTCTTACAGATGAATTTTTTAAACTCCTTTGTTGTTCTTTAAGTCTCATGAAACATGGCAAAATCTTCCCATAAAAGTTGTATCCTCCTCAAAATCATTATTTTCTAAGAATTATCAAAGAGTGTATCTAAATTTCAAAAAGCTACAAAATATGAATTATATTTTCTTCATGAAAAAATAATAAATAATAAAATTGCTCCAACTATGAGATTTTTTTGGGCATTTAAAAAAAACAAAGAAAAAATGTAAGTGACGAATATCTATGTCCTATTACTATCTCTCCCTACTCCGACATGGATTACTGACTTGCGGTTTTTTTTTTTCTCTTTACAGCCTTTTCCTGTCACCGAGCAGCAGCCGGGAGATGGCATTGATAACGATGGGGATGGCTTAATAGATGAGGACTATTGTTTATTTTTAATAGGAGGTAAGTACTGATCTGGGCTCCATAAACTTAAGAGTTTACCTAAGTCTGAGAATTATCTCAACTCTCAACTCAACAAAATAGATTCAATATTAGCTGGATTTGAGTAAATCATCAGATTTAAGTACATTTTCGAGTTTTGCTGTGCCCAGCCCTATTCCTTATGTGTCATTTCATTTATTCAAAGCCGCCAGAGGGTCAAGTAGTACAATTTTGAGAATTGCAATATCTAGGAGGTCAACTTCATGATTATTAGCTAAGCAGGTTAAAATGCATTTCCTTTATATGATGATGTACCTTGCATAAATACAAATTAATGAAGTCTGTGGTTGGTTGTAGCCCACACAATATAACTACATTAATGTCGAAAGTTGTGTTCACACTACAACAAAACAGCAGCAACAGTAACAACAACAGGCTAGTCACATGGCCACGTTACTGAGAAAATTCTATAGCTGATATTTAAAACTAATGATGCATTATGCCGCCTCGTCTTCCAAATATCAAATGATATTTTAACACAAGACTGCTTAACAATGTGTGTTCAGTCTATTAGTCATTATCGACACTTTAACGGATGGTATATTCAAAAGGTAGACACTTAGTTCACTTCGTTACTAAATGTCATATAGTAGGTGCTTTTGTTCGCATCTTTAACTTGCCGTTTTAAATTTCATCTGTCTTTTTTTTTTTAGAATACTTAGATAACAGGAATACTTGACAGAACAACGTTTTCAATTCTTTGAAATGTAATACGATATTCCTTTTACAAATATATGTTATGACGTTTTTATGAACCTTGTATTACAGAGCTCGGTTTTATAGATTTAGATCTCGATGGTTCTTATAACGAAGACTGCAAAGGTAATATGCCAATTCAAATACAGGAAGCATTAACAATCATATATTATACTTCCATGTAGATAGATTTATACATTTAAACGCAAATTAACCATAAACTGTCTTTGTCGTTATAGCAGAAAGTATACCAATGAATAGAAAATAAGCAATGTTGTATTTTAATGATTTTTTTTATTATTTAGATATTTTAACACGTACAGATATGCCATTTCATGTCAATTACTCCTTAAAAATGATCGATTAGAATTGACTGAACTATGTTCATGAATCAGCTTTTGATACATTATATATGAAGAGATGTCATTTTCCTTAACCGTCATCATTTTTTAATCAGCTGTGGTAAAAATAACGGTTTTCCTTCAGGATGCAGCGCAGGTTACCAGATAAACATAACAACCTTTGAATGCGAGGTATGTCCGATCGGATTCTACAGAGATAGTGCCAGTAAAATTGACAAGTGCCAACCGTGTCCGTATAATCATACCACACTTGACCCCGGAACAGGGTCAGAGAGTCTTTGTACACGTAGGTCTTCCGTTTATTTGTTAATTTGGTCAGACTCCACTAAATGGTTTTCCATAGGCGACAATGTTAACGTTTGGTCAAATATTCTGTTTCCGGCGTTCCAACGCATGCAAACTTTGTAGACCGTCCCTTCCCCAATCCTAGAATAAACTCAAAACCAGGGGTTGACCTTTTGGGTTTTTCGCTACATATCCATGTTTAGGGCAACCCACACAACATGTGCAGAAAATTTTGTCACTGGCTTACACCTAATTCGAGGAGCCCAAAATTTCACTTTATCAACAATCTAGTCATTCTACATATTTTTCAACACTTATCTGCCCATTTTATTATATTCAATTGAAAAGAATAGCATTATACACCAATCAGAGAATATCTCACATCAAAATAGCAGCTCCCCTCTCCCTACACCTTCTTTACCAACCAAACTGCCCCTTATTTAAAGTGGAGTCTGACCATTTCTTTTCTCAAGAATATCTTTAACGAATTGTCATGTCCAGTAAAATTCACCCCCCCCCCCAAAAAAAAACCAAAACTAATGAAAAATCATAGAAACAACATCAATAATAATAATAATAATAATAATAATAATAATAATAATAATAATAACAAGAATAATAATAATGATAATAATAATAATAACAATATCAATAATAAAACCTTTCGCATAGTGAGTGCACTGTAAAAACAATTTTCTTAAGTGGACTGACATACTACTCGATCGGTAAACAGTTTATTAGTATTGGTGTTTTGTTTCTATGTTAAATAGCAATCGTATATACAGTTGAATCTTCTTACAAAAAGTTTATATTGAACCCCATCTTAAATCTTAAACCCGGATATATTGAAATTTTGCTTAATTTGAAATGATTTTGATACTTTGGCTAAATTACTTTAATGCTAAATGAATTTTAAACCAGTTATATTGCCTGTTTATTTGAAGGAAAAGTTTCCCCTTCAGTTTCAATATATATCTGGGTTCAAGTGTACATACCTATACATACATCCAGGATCAGATATCAAATTTAAAACGAAAGTTTTTAAAAAGTTTATTCTAAGTAGAATTTAAAAAGTGCTACAGGGTATTTGAAAATTCAAGTCCTAAAAGTATGCTTTGCCTAGAATAATGACGGTCTCAACGTGGAAAATGAGTGCAAATTCCTAACGGGATGGGACCAGGTGTCCGGAATGAAGAACAATTGACATCAACCGAGGTATCATTGTACATGAGGCAACAAACAAATCTGGTTAACATGGGACAAACATGGACCTCTGAAAATTAAGAGGGTGAATCAAGTGTCATGGAGGTGTATATGTAGGCATTCTGTGTTGGCCGGTCACAACTGTTATCTAAACTTATATATATGTGCATGAAAAAGGCATTAAACTTTCCTGTTCTGAAACAGTAAAATTTATATTATCATTACATTAATGTCCTTCGTTTAATCTATTTGCTTATGAAAGGATAGAAATTGTTAATATTGGTATCTGATCTTTCAAACTTATACTTAGCAAAAACATCTAAAAAATACATGAAAAGAATGTTTCAGTCGTTGATTCTTCCATATATAT
>JACSZP010036094.1:0-10170 GCA_016161895.1 Pinna nobilis | reverse complement strand
AATTGCATTGGCTATTATTATATGTACGTTTAAGTAATCCAGATGCTTCATTTATGCAGACAACTTGTTGGGGAATGAAAGTGTCCAGAATAACGAGGCTCCACTGTTTTTAGTGTTTACACCATTTTCAACATAATTTCAGTCATATTGTTAAAGTTAAAAATTTTCCTACAAATGAAGAATTTAGATGGCAGTCTTACCTCTGTCAAAGTTGTACAGATTGGACACTATCTCAGACCAGAACTTCTGGTTTTGTACACTTATCTTCTTGGGTTGTTCCATTCGCTTAGCGACTAGAGCTGTTACATGCTTCTCAAAAGCCTCTTGTGCCATTTCTTCAATGTATTTCTGCAATCAAAGCACACAAACATGAGCACTAACCCTTTCAACCCCAATTATCACAATGGTATGGACTTTTCTATTGTATCAGACTAGTCCGTTACGGTTTGTGGTGTTGAAAGAGTTAATAAAGAAATGCACAGACACTTTATAATCTTGCAGGAAACAACTAAACTTAATCACTTGCCTATGATGAACATATTTACCTATTTCACCCTACTGCAAAGGACATTTTTATCTATTTTTCATAAGCCCAAATAGCACCATACCATAGAGAAAAACACTTGTGTTGTATATGTTCACTGCAATTTAAATCTCTGCAATAAACCTTAAATACCAGGCACATTGATGGACACAACGTAACTTAATCAACTGCCTGTGTTGAACATGCTGCTTATCCATCGTAATGCGATTTCATTCCTATGCATAGAGCATACTTATCCACTTTTCCTAGGCTTCAATAGCACCACAAAATAAAGGAAAACACTTTGATTGTGTTTGTTCATTGTAGCTTTAATCTATGTAATGAAGGTCAAATCATATACATGTAAAGGAATATAATATATGTGGGGAATTGATGAATAAACAGGTGCAACAGTCAACTTCCTTGTTTTAATACCTCATGAAACATAACTTACCGACAAAAAACCTTGTCAATCCATTATTTTAATACATTGAGCAAAACTTTCTTACTTTACCCTTTCAAAACTACATGTAATTATCAAAATGGTATGCACTTTTCTATTGTCTATGGCCAGTCTATTATGATCAGGGGTGTTGAGAGGGTTAATAATATACCTTTTTATCATCACATAAGTATGCATGTACTTACATCAATATAACAAAGGAATGCCTCCACTCTGTCATCTACATACGTTGGAGATCTGTCTGACTGTATGATTACCCGGAGCCCTTGTATACCACTGGCCCTTCTGATGCCAGTAAATACAATATACCCTGTTAGATAAAACACAAAAGATATAAGATACTGTAAATACAATATAATCAGTGAGATTTTGTTTTCATAAGACTACCAAACACTTGAGCACCTACTTGTGATTGAATGTAAATTGTATTGTTGTACATCTACAGTCCACTCAAAACTCTTCCACTTATACAGAGATGTAACAGTATGCGGTAACAGTATGTGTAGGGCTACAAATTTGGCCTGTAATCTCCACTTACAGCCATTGAGCAAAGAAAGTTCTTTAATGGCTGAAACTTACTATAAATGTGACTAGGACTTCGGTTTTACTATTTCATCCAAAGGACAGAACCAGGTGATTCAAAGTGGATTCAAAAAGCCATGTTATTACAAGTCAGTAAACCAGAGGAGAAAGTCATTGTGTCTCCAAAGTTCAATCTCAGAACATGAGATCACAGATTTGAGTCCGATCTATAGAGGTCACAAGCATTTCTTGTCTTTCAGATTAGAAAGTGAAAACTAGGCTCCCGTATCACTATAAGTGATGGCATTTTAAAGAAACCTTAAGTGCTCAATATTCTAAGTATGAATCATACACCAACATTTGAAATCCAACAGCATTGAAAGATAATTCAGTGTGATGTTAAATTACAATATGTAAAGTAAAACTACTTGTATCAATGAGTTATTTTATCATCACACCATAAAAGTCAAGGGTAACATCTGTTACTAGCTATACATGATATGTTCATCGATATACATGTATTGACATACCAAGCTGTTCCTGTGTCCGGAGAATATTGAAACATGGTTCCCCAATGATTTGTACAAACAGCTCCAGTAACATGTTGGACTGTGTCTCCTGCATCCCACACTGGTAGTAAATCTCTATACTGCAACTCTTGTGTACTTGATTAGACCTCTGATGTAAGTAAAAGCAGCCTAAAATAAATGGAAATGATGAGTTACTATGACAATGTGTACTGTAGTAACGCCTTAACAAAATTTGTAAGAAGACAACAAAGCTTTTCGGAGGATATAATACTATCAGAAAATAGATAAAAATGCGGGTGAAAATCATATCTAAGGATCCAACATGGATCACGACTAATCCTGTAGTAAGCCAATTGAACTACTGTCTAATTTTTCATAACTGGCTAAAAACAAAATCATTTTTTGCTAAAAGTTTTTATGCCACAACACATAAAAGGCACTACATTAAGTGGTTGCAGATGACCTTTGAACCCATTTGATGTAAAGTTAAACAAAGGATAGCACTAAATGAAGGGGAGAATACTACAGATATTATGCCAGCAGATGATCTATCAAATTATAAAATGTGGACACACGTAAAATTACACCAAAGAAATGAAAGAAAACTATTCTAATACAAACAATAATATGAGTTCAGAATATTAACTTTACCGTCTGGCATCTGGACCTCCCTAAATCTTTTGTGCTGGCTTGGTAACAACTCTTTTGTTTCACATGACTGTTTGAATATACTTTCTACCATATCTGCCATTTCAACTGCTTTCTGTTTGGGTAATAAAATAGAGAAATGTAATGATAAAGGCAGAGATAATATTGATACTTACAGTAATTTCAGTAAGAGGTAAATCTCTTAGTCACACATCCTTAGCACTCTAGGTATTGTTTTACTTTTCACTACATGTAGTAGTGTTAGAGTGAATTGAAAGCCCCTACTAGCAGCAAACTTTACGAACTGAATTCTATGAAAGTCAAAGGGGAATAACTCTGCCAAAAAGGTTTGACCCCTATCAAATACAAACTTGACCTGTGTGTTCTCACAACTGTAAATTGACAGTGAGACAGGCATTATGCATTAGCCATTTATTACCTGTTTTGTCACATTGCCATATATCAGTCCTTCTATGTACAGTTTAGACAGAAGGTGTGGAATGAAGGCTTGTACCATGTCTGCTGTTAGATCTGCAAAACATAAGTCACATTGTTGATTTACTTACTTATCAGTATAACAAGCTGCAACTAAGGACACTGCAGAGAAAGTCACTCTTAAACCTTTGGTGATGTATTACATGTTTATTTGATCCTATAGTACAAACACTGCTATTAAACATAATCAAATTATTTTAGTTAGTTTTTGTGAAAATGACAAATACATTTCATCAGTTGAAAAAACACATCAAATAATGATAAGATTATGTAATTACTGGTGGGACATTATTTTTGTTTGTATTCTTTAAAAAGATAAATTCAAATATGACATTAAACAAGCTTTAACTATAGACTAGGTAAAGATTTCAAAAGGGGTTACAGTCATCTGAAGTAATTTTCAAGGAAAGGAATCAAAAGCATATACAATGGCATTTAAATGTACCTAAGATTACTCGTGACCATACCTTCTACTGAGTGTAGTAGCTCCTCTTTGGTCCACATGACCTCTGACATTAGTACATTTGTGTAGTATATAGCATGCTGATGGGGCTGCTCTGCATTGAAGTTTTTCAGTCCTCTCATATACTGTAAAAGTAAGTGACTTGAACATGCTTCATGAAATTCTAACTATGTGAATAAAAATATCAAATCTACGAAATAGAATATAAATCTACCAGTAAATATATATTTAATGGTGAACTTTGACATATGGGTGACAGCAATGAAAAAATATTACAAAACATTTCTGTGGTGCTACAAATGCTTTTCTTAATTCTATTGAATTCCAAAATAATTGAAATAATTATCCTACTGTCAAATCAAACATTCTTAATCAATCCAGCTTCTTTATGAACTTATTTATAAGATTTCCTCTGAAAAAAACCAAATCAGTTACCCATTCTTACCATCTCTTTGAAAATTTCAAAGCGTTTAGGGTCGACAATAAATGTGGTGAACTTCTCTAGAACCTTCCTCAGAAGTACATGCTGTTTCTCGTGATATCCTCTCAATGCCAGCTGCAAAATTAAGAAATAAGAAATTCAGGCGAATCTAGAACTATTTACATACAAATACACATCTCATTTGTTTTTTGTGTTAATGGGCATTACATTTCGTATCTACTGAAACTGAAGGTAGGAAGATCTATTGCTAGCATTCTATTCATGCAAATAGTTGTATGTAGTACTAAATCATTTATCTTTTCGCATATAGCCTACAAACTGCACATATTTGATCTTAAACACAGTGAAAAAATTAAAAGCTTAGCTAGATATATAACTTTAGCAAACTTTAGCTTCAGCAATCATAATCATGCAATCCACCTTAAAGTATTTGAATGACAGCCATATTATTGGTTCCTAGTAGATAACATAATGAAAAATACAAAATGTTTTATTTAAGCAGCTTTAAGCTAAAAGTAAAACTGCTAGGTTTAGATAACTCTGATAATGCAAAATAATAAAACATGAAAATGAAAAGTACAAAATAATGAAGCTTACAGTCAGTCCATATATAGTACATTCCAGGCCATAGCCAAGTCCAGCAATTTCTGCATCATAAGCGTACTCATTTAAAGCATCCTTAAACAGAGTCACAAACAAGTAGGTCATGTTACAATTGGCTGGATCAGCGTAAGCAATGGGGCTGAAATGAGCAAATGAAAATCATATAAAGTCAAAGTAATGATAAAGTGTGATTGTAATAACAATCTTACTGAGAACTGCTGAAGCATGACCCTAATGGGTACCATAGATGCATAAAAGAATAACTAATACAAAGTAAAACTTGATTAGTAACTTATCACTTGATTTCATGTGTATAATTGCAAAGGTTGTAGAGAAAAGTCTTGAAAACCAAAGTGCTTCAGACAGACAGACAGATAGATGGACAGATGGCGGGGACACCTACAGCCCCCCCCCCCCCATTTTTATTGGTGGAGGCTAAATAACTGATAGCAGCGAAATAACACAAAAAGATAAGATTAAAATGCTTTGTGTAGACTGTGCAAACGCCAGTAATACAGACAGACCTTCCTTAGCAACCCACTGAATTAAGAGACCACCAACTATATGTGACCCTTTTTGTTCCTTCTCTTGGATGATCTTTTTAAACAGGTCAGACTGTAAAATGCTGACGTATTATCATTTTGATAAACAGTAAAGTCGGTCTATAACAAATTGGCTTAAAGCGAATACAGTGCTATAACGAAGAGAAATAAAATTCCCAAAAAGATTTGCTATTTATTTATTCATGTACATGTACTAACTTCTGATACTTAAAATGAAGGATGCCTATAACGAAATCAAGTCAAATCCCCTTTGACTTCATTATAAACCAACTCTACTGTATCATAAAGATTAAAGTCCAGGCAAAGGAATCTCTAATGACCCAACCAATATTTTGATCTGGTCCTTATACATTATTTTCCATTGCAATGATTATAATAACCATGTTTTAAAACAAATGTAGAAACCCAAGAGTTGCCCTAACCAAATATAAAGCTTAGATGAGATGCCTGAAGCCATGCAGCCCTCTGTAAACAAAGGTTCATTATTTTGCTTACAAGACATATGCATAGAATTTACCTTGTGATTTCAAAGTTTACACAAGCCTTTGGTAGTAAGAACTTATCATCTTGTTTGAACCACAGCCTGGTCATACCACTCTCCTGTAAAGAAACACACTCTGTGTATATCAATCAAACAAGATCCTTACGGTTACTTTCTTGTGACCATTTTTAATTCCATCAAGACTCTTTAACTCACAGGTAGACATTACTAAATGCCACTGAAGGATTCAAAATTTTGTCATTCCTCAGCTGTTAAGCCCATTGAGTAGTGAAATACCTTTATCATAGAAAACACATAAAGACTGGGTTTTGAAGGTTCCATATGGATGACAAGCAAGTTTTACTTTATGTGCTAAATGCTTGGCAAAGAAATAGTTGCTGTCTGTTAAAAAAACTTATGTCTGTCATGGCAGGGTTTGAACCTGTGTCCTCCAATATGAGGCAATCAATCCAACAACTAGGCCACCAGGACAATGGTGTGGCAATTATAAAATCTTAAATAAATATTTATACAAGTACAAAATATAATTGTTTTGCTTGTGTTAATCATCATTATGACTGGACTCTATCTCATGACCATAATCAGACAACAGCTTGAAATAAAACTGTACAGAATAATATTTTACAGCAAGATTGAAAAGGTATTCTAGCGTTGATATCGAAACACAATATTTGTTCCCTGATGGCTCACTGTTATTCAGCAAATGTGTATGATACATGTTGTAGCTGAACATGAATAAATAAATACCTTAATCATCTCTGGAAGAAGAGGATTCTGAAAAAAAAATTATTAAATGAATGGAGACAAATGCATTACAAAATAAAATCTTAACAGCTTTTGAAATCTGGACAAATTTTGATTTTACATGAAGAAATTATTCATTTTAAGCAACTGCTGAAACAGAAATGAAATAGAAAATAAAATTTAGGTTTTTTAGTTCTAAAATTCTAAGAGAAATTATTGATAGTAATCTTTGTTATCCATTGCTTATTATCTAGAGAAAATAGAATTCATCTTGAAGTCCAATGATGGAAGAAAGCATTCAGTAGACCATTGTAACTCTAGACTGCAACTCATTACCATTTGAAAAATATACATGTATTGAGAAAAAAAGTGTGATATTTCCTCTTTCTGATCTTGTTATAGCAATGTTTATACATGTATATCATACATGGACAAAATCAAAATTTATAACAGATACAAAACTATGAATGTGATACTATTGAATGAATAGTTATCAATTTCCAGTGTATTCAAATTATAAATATTCATCATAGAGAAGTTTACAAAGCTCCCCCCCTTCCTCAGTGGGTTTTCCTTGTCATCAGTACTAGCATACATCAGTCTATCTATACCCATAAAAATGCATCATATGTGCAAATTTAAACATTCTAGGTATCATGGGCAAGTAATGCATGTATATCCTTTTAACTTAGCACTGGTGCAGACACCAATACCATAGTTGCTGCAAATACCAGTGAAGGAACCATAACAGAAACTCCCTCTCACTTCCTAGGTGAGCTTAAAGTATGTAAACATGAAATGGAGAATTTTATGAAGACACAAATTATGTAGACTTACGTCTGATTCTCTTGCTACTATCTCAAAGTTGGTGGGTATAAATTCATTCCTTGGGGGTAACTTCAAATTCTCATGCATACCACAATTGGCCCATTTCTGAAATAACAAACAGGCTTGTATAAAAATAGGATACATGTGATACAAATTACAGTATATTATATTGTAAGACTATTCCTTTTCATTTCTTCCTCACATGTATGGTGTATGTACTGAAAATTAAAACTACAATGTGTGTTATATCTTTCCTTATCCTAATCCTGCTAATCCAAATATATGAAGTTGAACTAGGAATTATTGAAACTGAAGGGGAGTGAATTTTTCTCTTCAATACACAGGAGTGATGAAATAACTGAGTTACAATCAAATTTACTGAGACTTCAATATACATGTACAGTCAACTCCACATATAACACAGTTGAAGGGAGCAAGATATTCTTCTTGTTATAGCTGATCTTCATCATTTGAAATTACAAAACAATGCATAGAATGTGCACCAGGAATAGAAATCTTCTCGTTACAGTCACTTTAGTTGCAGGGTTGACTGTACAATGTATCATGGTTCAATATAGGTGGGTTACACTGTATGTTGACCACAATAAAAACCACTTTCATGATACTTCAATAACTACTTCTTCTTTTTTGTCTTCCATATTTTTAAAGAATTTGTATAACATGATAATAATAATTAGTAATTCTATATCGTAGAAGGAGGTGCAATGCTCCTATCTGCTCATTAGATGATCTAGCCAACAACATCAAAACACAATATAAGTCTCGATTCTGGGGATATGCCAATACATTTGTTACAGAAACATCTGATATTCACATGGTGACCAATGAAAAGTCTTGGAAAATTGGACATGAAAGCCATCTTTAAAACCCTTGCAGATACCAAAGGGGCATAACATGTAAAATAGGACCTACATATGGAAATTTTGAGAAAGAAAAGAGACAAATTTTACGTCCAGCCTCCTCCTTACTTATTTTATTTCTCAGCATTACCTTTAATTTATCTTCAGGTATATCTTCAAGCTTATACTCTGTTTCATACCATTTCTCCTTCTTATCAACTACACCTGCGTATTTCTTAGCCACAACTCCTATTCTGTCAAAGTAAAAAAATGATATTTTTCGTGATTTTACAATAAAACAAGAAATTTGAATCTGAGCAATTAACAAATGTAGGTGCTTTACCAAAACTCTTTATCATTTATACTTCATTTGATTAAATAATTCATCTAGAAATATGTTTTTATTATTGACATAATCATCTATCTCAGAATGCTGTTAATGACTTAATAGTATATTACAAAGCTGAGGAAATGTTGTCTATGTAAATGTATGTTACAGAGAAAACTCCCTTAGCAGAGGCAACTGGTTCATCTGCCCTACGACATAGTGATAAAAAAAAAGATTCCTTAATCTGTAGGATACAGTACATAGCCTATAGCATATGTTAAAGTTTATGTAGCCTGGATATAGCCTAGTAGCCATGACTCCACCATCAAATAAGTACAATATTATATAATGAGGTGTAACACACATAGAAAACAAAACAGAATCAACTACATATGAAGGGTAAATTCTATGGCAGATACATGTATACTACCTCATATTATCTGGTGTCAGTTTCTCCAGGACCATATTAATCAGATCCGGTCTGTACTCTGTCATCAGGTATGGCCCACACAAGACTTCGTGGATAGGATATTGCTGAAAATAAATAAGTATCAGTCTCTCTTAAAACTTTTACCTCTATCAGTTACATAAAAGGCCTGTATATGAGCATTTAGTTAGTTTTTCTTCATTTTATCTTACTGGATGAACTGGAGGTGGGAAACATCTCTACGGATCTCATCCACACACCAATGTGTCAATGTTAATATTTTACCTCTAGGGGTGTCATGAACAAAACTTGAACTTTGAGCATAAAAATGAACCATTTATACATTAAACTTCTCATAGTGGTTAACAGTTGTGCAAAGTTTCATTTTTTTTCCTACCACTTGTTTCCCAGATGAAGCTGATGTGGAAATATTTCTGACAGACAGAGTGACCACTATAGGATTTTCACAACTTACCAGGTACTGTGGATCCAGTTTTATTCGCGAGAATTTTATTTTCGCATATTTACGCGAGATCACTTACTCGCTGAAACAAAGTTTATGCTTAATATTCTAACCAGAAATTAGAATGTGCTATAAGCATAAAATATTAAGAAAACATTCACATACGCAAATATTAAGTTCTGCGAAAATTTCTAGATTTACAGTATTATATAATATTAGTCGACGACTAGGTATTTCAATGGTATTTTTCTATTGGTTACACATAGGTCACCTTATAAAATAGGGATTCAACCTCAGAGTGAGATACATAAATTTTTCTTAAAATAATTCATGAATTATGAGAATATAAAGACCATATTAGCACATATATTTACATGTAAATGTATATTCACTATGAATATGTATTGGAGGGACAGTTGAAAAGATGGATGGATGGATGGAGGGAAGGAGTGATAGACGAACCATGTAACTTACATGGATAATGCCTGCTAGAGATGTAGAGTAAGATCTAGGTTTTTCTTTGTCCTTGAACCTGAAGGTCATGGCACTCAGGTTCTGACATTCTTCAAATACCCATTCCTGAGCACCCTCTTTCCTCAGCATGTTAATGTACTGGCATGTAAGGGTGATGATGTCATCAATGTGTTCTGAAAACAATGAAAGGTTTGCCTTGACATAAAATGTAACACTATGACACCATCTGATGGGATCAGTGTTAAAAATTGGCTAGTGCCAGTGTCAACTGGATGCAGTAAAATGGCCTGTA
>JACSZP010036092.1:560-11525 GCA_016161895.1 Pinna nobilis | reverse complement strand
CAGCAAAATTGAAATAATGTCTTTTATACACAAAAGAAATAATTAACCCAAACGAGCTGTGTAAACTGGGACCTTGTAGACATGGTTTGGTTTCGGGGCATTAAACATATTATTGTTAAAGACAAAAACTGCCGTGTGGAATATTATCTCTCTCTAAGGTACAGGGAAGAAATTACATACATAGTCAAGACAAGAATGCAACAGTCACTAATATTTCATTATTGCTATACATTTCG
Source organism: Pinna nobilis (assembly GCA_016161895.1). Lineage (NCBI taxonomy): Eukaryota > Metazoa > Mollusca > Bivalvia > Pterioida > Pinnidae > Pinna > Pinna nobilis. The sequence continues at coordinate 11,289 of JACSZP010036092.1, read as the reverse complement.
ATTCAATGAGCGTGAACTAATAATTTTTGCCATATATTTGCAGATAATTTCAGTTTTACAACAACAATTTTTTAATTTTAAAGGAAATGTTTCACCAGAATATCATTATGTTTTTGATAATAAAGTTGCACCTAAGATTCAGTTACCGTAGATATTCCATAAAGGGGGATATTATACAAATAGACTCAAAACTCTTTTGCAAACCTGAATCCGTTTCAAGCCCTTTTTTAGAAAGATATACGAGACAAAAATCAAGGACATTACTTCTATTTTCTTTAAGCTCTCAATATAATCTGTCTATACACAAAACAAATATAGATGCAATATATTTTTAATTTTCTGGAAAAAGGCAGTTCTTCACTTTCTTTCTGTTCATTGAGAAAATCTTATACATGTACTTTAATTGAATTCTTATTTCTAACACTTCTATGAATGGTTGTTATTGTATATTTATTTAGTTATAACTTCTATTATAAAAGTAAGAAAAATAATCACGTGATTTACTAAGAAAACGAAGACTCATGGCAGGCAACTTTTACAACCTCACAGTTCAATATACATCTGCGAGCGGTGGTAAGGAGAACGACAGTTGAAATCAGAGAAACATTTGCAAGACGGATTGTTGATTTTTAGGGTGTGGTTCTTTTGGGGGTATCACAAAGTTATCTACACATATATTTCCTTCATGTAAGAATTATAGACCTCTAGATATTTCATTCGAGATAATTAAAAACATACAAACAGAGAGAGAACATATTAGGAGTTCCCATTACCGATTGGTTAGATAACCATTTAGTCTCTCACCTAATAGAATCTCTAGTCACCACTGTGATCTGAGTTGATTATATGGAAAGTTTGACACTTTACTGGAGCTGGTGTCTTCCCGGGTATATAAATAACCTCCACCAATAAAGAAAACTAGCCACTATAATATGACTGATATGTTGTCGAGTATGATGATAAACTAAACAGAACGTAAATAAAATGTGTTTGTCTTCTCTCTCTCTGATACAAATTACATCATAATCAGAGAGTTGAGAATGTACATAGGCTCCTATCTATCTATTCATTTATTTATCTGTTTATCTGTCTCTTTTTCACCTTTTTATATCTTATTTACTCTAACACATATCGCATAATGTATAGTTATACATGAAGAAACTTGTATTAACATGTGTCAAATGACTTTGATTAAAATCTTTGGTTACAATCCACTTCCTGGTGATCACATGTTTACCTGTCCCCACAAATGAAAAGTACTATGACGCGTTTGTTTATCATATTCGGTATCCCAAAAAGAAACAAGAAGCCTTAAAAAAAATTAAAAACTTGATACAGTGTGACCCTTGTTAAGTACCCCAAGCTGGTTTTGAATTAGAAAGGCAAATAAGGAACTAGGTTAGCATTTCCTTTTTCTGTTTTTTAGAAAATAAAGGAGATGCAATCAACTCAAACAACAATTACATTATATGTCATTCTGGGAGCTCTGTGTATGTGCAATGAAATGATTAGATTTTTGTTGAATAATGTACCAATCAAAAATCTCTCACTAATACGGAGACGTTAGTTATTACTTCTGAAGGGCTACACAATTTGACCTAAGCTTGGCACTTATGTCCATTAAGCAGTGATGGTTCTTTAACTGCCGTGCCTTGCTGTGACATGGTCATAACGACCAGTACCAAAATAAAAAAAAACGATCCACATACAATCCAATATTTTGCCCAAGAACTGATATTGTTCTTTTCAGTCTCGACACTTTTGATACGACGCACATTTCTAATTTCGTCCAGTAAAAACTATTTAGTTAAGGCCATCTCCTTAAATGGGTCATCGAGGAAATTTTGCTGAAGCAATAACGCTTTCTCATGGTACACATTCTAGAAAGTTTTTCAGCCCATTGGTGTTTTCCGGTTTGTCTTAGACGTAACGCCAGTTCATAGAATGTCTTCCCTCGGCCTTCTGTTCGATCCCATTTCTATAAAAGGTAAATACAAGCTTCGTCAGGCTCATGGAGACCCATCACACGCTTTTTAACATAAAATGATTTTTCATGTAATGCTTCAATCATCATTTTGCATTCTTCAGTACCTAAATTATATGCTATCAATTGAAGTTCGTGAACATTCATGTCAACTGTTGAATCACACGAAAACACCAAGCAAATTGAAATGATCACGCAGACCTGAAGAAATGGCACGCCGTCCATCTTGTGTCTTCTGCAAAAAAAATGTTTACGTCACCACAATGATGACGTTATTATTTGACATAAGTAATCGCAGAAGTAAAATTACGTTATTTAGAGTCACGGGACATTCGACGGGATACTTTCAGTGACGCTTTGATGAACTGCAGATGTGTCATCCCACTAGTGATGCAAACCATAGAAATATCGCACATTTTGAGGAATTGACGTTTGACACATTAGAATGTACCAACATTGAAGCGGGTTTTATACAGAAGTTTGTTCATTATAATTAAACGACACACGGGCAAACGTTTCGGAAAGTAGGCCGTATCATTGATGTTTATTTAGATGATTAATAGAACATTCCCCTACCTTGAGGGCATGACAGAGGAATCTCTGTCCGAGGGGTAAGATTCTTGAATATCACACTCGAGGTTTGTCGAGGGTTTGATTTCCAAGAATCTTACCACGAGGACTGAGGCTCCTCTGTCATACCCTCAATGGAGGGGATGATTATTTTTCTCCCATCATTTGATATACATTCCTACCGTCTGAAAAAAACGTGACTTATAGTTGAATGGCGTAATAATATTATCAAGATATGCAAGTGACTTCATCGGTGGCCTACATTTTCACACTTATGTTTTCACACACAAACATAGTTCATCAAATTGAGTTATAATTGAATGAATTCAATTAATATTTATAAATATACCTAGGGTCCCGTGAAAATTAGAGACAAATCTGCGGATGAAGAGAGAAATTGGTTTCTATAATGTGCCCAATGCATAGTGGGTTGTTAGTGTCTACCAAATGTTTGCCAAATGCATCGTCCGTCGTTTTCTCTGATATCGGTTCGGTTTATGAACAGGAATTTCTTTGGTATTTATATCAAATATCAGTCTTTATAATCACCCGATACCATGACGTTAAAAAGCTAAAAATCTTATTACTGGTGATGGATCGGTATAACACCAGACTCATCCATTACAAAGCTAATATTATCATTTAGAGTTAGTTCCCCTGAATATGGACGCTATAATAGAAGAATACAGAGTGGCGTGTCTTGAATGGCTAGTAGAGTTCCTAACGTCCGGCCATCATGTCATATGTTCCGATCTCTGGGAATGCGGCTGATTTTACAAATCCTTTTGGTGAGGACAAAGAAAACCGAGATCCCTTGTCATAGATGGTGTCAGCACATTAGAATCCTTACTGCATAATGGTNNCGGGACGTCAAACAGCCACACAACGGATACCGAAGCCGATACTTGCCACATAGAAATAAAAAAAATGACAAATTACGTCGTAGTTATAAGCTTATATCTTGTTGTAAAGACAAAATAACAGGATCGCCCAGCTGTCGTTATCATGAAACATAACCAAACCAATCGGGGTCGCCGTGACCTAGTGGTTTAAGTGTTCGATTTCGTATCGAGAGGTCCGGGGTCCGAGCCCAAGTCACGGTACTGTTAGGCGTCGGTGTCATTCGGACCAAAAACCAAGGTACCGCAAAGTAGGTGTCGGCACGTTAAAGAAACCTCCATGTTCTACGGCCATAAGTGCCGAACATAGGCCAAATTTATCGCCCTTCACTGGCACACGGTGACGTCTCCATATGAGAGAAATATTGTCAAACAACAACACAACCGAACCAATTGCTGAGAATTCCCGTCTGCAACACACGGGAAAAAACACGAAAATATAACACTAATCAGTGGTCCTGAAATAATAATATAAATAAATCCCGATACTTAACCAAACCCGAGTATTTGGACTCATATCAGTGACAGAAATATCGATCAGAAAAAAAAATTGATAAATAATTTGCGATAGTATGATATGATTACAAAACGTCCAAATTTGTCTAAGTGGTAATGTTAAGCCAGATAACATCCTCCTATTGCCAGTTCTGAGTAGCCGTAAAGTCACGAAGAAAATTGGCTTTGGATATGGATAAATTGTTGTGAAATTGGTAAAGGTCTTTCACACAACCCTTCCGAACAGGAAGAATAAAAAAATCAAAAAGGTTCGTTGGAAATAAATAAAGTGCAGTTTGATGAGGAAAAATTGCTTTAGATACAATGTAAATTGAATAGCCGGTTACATCATCGATGCAGAGAAAATCAATCCAATGATTAAAATCTCCGTTACACTTAAATAATATATAGCAAATTCCGGTCCTGAATCATCGGGATATTGCCAATAAAAGTCGCCACTTTTGTTTTATTGTCTTCTCAGTAGTGTTGTAAAAAAGGAATACCATTTGCATGATTTAGATCATTGCCGTCTCTGTAATGGTATTAGGGAAATATTTATTGTTTTAAGTTTGGTAATTTTGATGTAATATTATTCAGCGTTTCAATTTTCTACGAATCGTTTGTTGAGAAATTGCCAATAAAGTTCACAAAAAGGACAACTTCAATGTGTCGCACAGTTGTTATTTCACAGAGGCTTCGTTTTTGTTGTCTCACCCGTAGGAAAAGCCAGCTAGCTCCACAGAACACGATATTTTGTGGTGGAGCCACAGTGTCTTAAAAAAAAATAATATATTAAATAAATAACAACTTATAGAAAGTAGACTCACAGTATAAGAGACATACATGTTACTAGCTTTTGTTTACTGGTGTAATTTTCCGAAATATACAGAATCTTAAAAATCTCATCAATATTCTATGATCTTGAATTTTTAATATCTGAAGAAAATATAGCACATATAATAGATGTACAGTAAATGTAAAATATGGCGCCTGATCCTTAGATATTAATGTAAGTGGGTGCATACGTTTACGAATTACGAATTCTCAACGAAATTTTTTCACTTCTTTGAGGGAGGGGTGTTAGAATTTAAATTATATATGCGCAAAACCTATTGAACTGTTCAAATTACTCAACATTATTAATGTTGTGTTTGATTCTGTCCCCTTCCCTTCGAGCTGATAAAGCTCTAAGACTAATACATCAATTTTATGCTTACAAACATACAACAGACATTGTTGTAAAAAGGTAGGTTCAGCACTCCCGAAATGGTTTATCCCACCCTTTAGTGTGAGGCATATTTTATTCCAAACACTGAATTTGCTGCAAAATCTTTCAGAAGTCAGAGCTGATGTTTTCAAATATTATACCTCATTAATAAAAATTTAAAGGTATACAAGGTTGACATTCAGTGGTATATAGTCATGAATGTATATAAACATTCATAAACAATACATAACATATACCTTGCATATGAAAATTATTGTAACCACAATTGCATGAGAAGAGCGATTACTCCGACATCTAAACATCCAACAATCACTATGTACCTTGTCGGTTGACGCTACGAATTCAGTTAATAACCACTTAACACCTGCATTCTCAGGTGCTACCAGAATGGCAAAGTAGTGACGTACTGATCCACTGCTTGTACATTACATCGGAGAGTCGTCTGGCTGTTCCTGTGTTTTGGATGTAACGAAAATGACAACAAGGCCACCAAAGTATGTGTAGGTACGTTTAACATCCCGAAGTGCATAAGATGGAAAATATTGGAAGTCCTTCATCGACGTGTTGGCCTTATTGGCGCCGCCATACGCTTATGCTACGATAAATTCCTGCGTTGAAAGTTGAACAACAATTCAACAAAACAACAACTGTATGTTTTGTGTGATGTTGGGGTAGGTTGTTGGTGTTTTTTAACGTCCCACTCATGAATCTTTCATTCAGGCATATGTTGATATATAAGGCAATGAGTTTGGCCTATGCTACTTGGTACTTATGGCCATGGAGCATTACTGACACCCACTGGGGGACCTCAAGTAAAGTAACGGAGATTAAACGCACACATTTGAGATTAATTCGGATGTATGGACAGTTTCTCGTTCTGCTGAACAAAGTATATCATGAAAATCAATGATTCTCGCAAAGCAACGGACAACTCGTTTAAATTTCCTGAGAAAAGGTAAAGATATATTTATATATATTATACAAGTTTATTTTTTGTTCAACAAGTTTAACCCAGGTGCACAATATTGCAATTGGGCTAGGGCTTATCATTCATAATTAAAAACGTTTAATGATCGATCGTCTATAAAAATAGAATTAATTTTTTTTTTTGCAAGCCTTTTCTTTTTCATTTTATGGCGATCGCCAATAAAACAAAAAATTATTGATCTTGCATTGAACGGATGGAACAGATCCGGTATGAGTTATTCGCAGTTATCCTCTTTAAGTAGTCTTACATGATATTTTTAGTTTTGAAACGTTGTTTTGCTGCTAGTGCAGAAATTAAAACGATTTGTGACGGTGTGTGTCGATTAGTGCAGATATAAATATTAAGTTTAAAATTTGTTCCAGTTGACTTATTTTACCAGAGTTATTCTTCTTTGCCGTGTGTGGCTCTGCACATTTTTTTTCTTTCCAAGATAAACATTTTTATCTAAATATATATAAACACAGTCGATGAAAATAGATTTTATTGATATACATCTATATATTATAAAACAATATAGTAAAAGGCCGTCATTATAACAACGAATCTACATCTAAACTTAAACGTACTCTAAGATTGATTTTCGCAACATTAAGCTTCAACGGAGATTGAATCGTTTGCTAAATCTTATATCCCGGAAGCACCTTTTTAATGAAAATGATAGGCAAACAGACGAGCTGCAGTAATCTGGAAGCCAGTAATCCGAACACTTTATCTTAGGAGCGAAGTTTGTGGGAACAAAATTTCCAAAGTTTACTGACCATGACGGGGAGATACGTCTCAGTATTCCGAGAGCTTCATTTAATAATACAAATGTCTTGGGGTGGATCAACCACAGAACCACGATAACACTGCTTTTTCGTAAAAGAGTGTCAAAAGTAAGAGAATGAAATGCATGAGCAACAAACTTCATTCAGGAGAAAAGCTAGGCTACACACACTCTGAATATGATTGTTTATCTGTCCATCATATTATGATTTTATATACTCGATCTGTCAACTTACATTCTAAGTAATTGAAACGGAATATCTATTAGAAATATTCTCATATCAAAACTTTATCAATCTAAATAAAAAAAGACATCTATTAGAAATAATAGTGATAAAACCTGACAGATATGAAAAATATACTATATAAAAAATCACAGTTTAGAAATATCATAAAATGTCAGTATTAGCATTTATATTAAATTAGACAATGAAATAACTTGTCGATAAACTTAGGATTGTCAATATAATCACAGATGTAATGGATTTGTGTCTTTTTTTAACTTGAAATGAAAAATAAAACATATAAAAGGTAGCTATATTGTCAAGATACAGAAATGTTTGCAACTATGCATTCATTAATTACGATCTAGGTGTACCATGTATTCGTAAATGTATCGATTTCAGAGACATTTAAACATAACTGGTCTATAATTGATTGAAAAAGTTAAACATGTATAATGAGGTTATCTTATCATGCTTTCATATAAAACACATTGTTCTTTTGTTGTAATGCAAAGTTCCACTCGAGCGCTTATCAGAACTTATGGAGATGTCACTGAATGCTGGTGGGCAGCTTCAAACTTTGGTCGGCACACTGCACGTGTGGACATAGAGCAGTGAGGAATATTTTAATGGTACTGACACTCAATGTGACAAGTTGACCATGTTGCTACGTAACCGATGACTGACAGAGATTCCAATGTGACAGAGTTCAACAAATAATACAGCCAATAACCGAGGAGACATTAATGACTAGAACGTCCACTATCACTAATTCACAAATGAATATATATATATATAACCATTTTCAAATTGAATCAAACATTGTTTTGTTCATGAAATCGCAAACAATTTACAGTAAGAACATTAAATACCATTAGCTTTACTCAAGAACATGAATATAAAACTATATACGACCCTCAGTATAACAAGTGCTAAGACAGTCTGCATACTAGTTTATAAAAGATAGAAAAGTAAGTAAATAAAAGCAAAAAGTTGTGCCTTGAAATGTGGTTTTCGGTGCATCACTTTATGCATTACTCAAAACAGAATGAGATATCAAGTTACTAATTGTCGAGGAGACACACAGCTTGTTTACAAATCCGATTAAAAAAGAGCACAAGGCACCAGAAAATCCTTGGGAAAGACGGGATGTCATGGTTGTAATAATATAAGGTGCAGCAATTTACTTTTCGTAAAACGTCAATATGTAAACATAGGAAACGATGATAAAACAAAGAGAGAACTAGCAAACATTGTAATATAATTCATATATAAAACTCTGGCAGCAATTCTTTGATTCAAATACAAGTACGGTATTGAATAAAGCTATCGGATTTAACCACTTCCGTGCGTATAACGGATATATCCGTCATGTAATTAACTTTACCTGAATGCGTATGACGAGTATATACGTCATTAAAATGTATATTTTGCAACATTAATTACGCAACGTCGTAAAGATAACATAACGTCATATACGAACTGAAGTGTATTTGTACAGAGAACTTGTTAATGAAAATATATACCTAAGTCATACATAAGTGATTCATATATATGGCACAATACACATGCATTTGTATTCTGTATTTCTTGTAGACATTTCTTTATACTGCACGTTTCAGTAGTATAGGTATACTGTCGTAGCTTATACGAATCTGCATCAGCTCGGTGCTAACTCGTCATAACAGCGTAATGAATGAATATATAAATTTGATGAACATTTGATAAACACGGACCTCTGACAACCCAGAGGTGGGATCAGGTGCCAAGAAGGGGCAATATTCGACTGCTGACAGCACAGAGATGGGATCAGGTGCAAAGGAGGAACAATATTCGCCTGCTGACGGACCTCTGACAAGCCAGAAGTGGGATCAGGTGCCAAGGAGGGGCAATATTCGCCTGCTGACGGACCTCTGACAAGCCAGAGGTGGGATCAGGTCCAAGGAGGGACAATTTAGCCTACTGACATCTAACGCGAGTCTACAGTCAAATTCAGATGAAATAATTGAGAAACGAATTTATGTCAAAATCCAGAGGCAATTCAAGTCAAAATCGAACAAGTAAAACAATATTCAATTCAGCGTAGCATTGTAATTGCAAATAATGTCATAAAATTATACATCTTCATTCATTTGTGATCAAATATGACTTTGCTAGTATAAGTACAAGTATAGTATATATGATATTACATGTATTTGGTTTTGCAAATAATCAATTGATTTTATAACATCACATCATTCCCTTGGATATCAGATAGCACAATAGATATGGACAAGCAAAATGTATGATATGTTTATTTTGTGTTTAATATACACGTGGTGATCCACCATCTTTTTTGCAAAATTGTTGCATCTTCTTTTCTGCATTATGATTTTCTCAGGATTTGTCCGAATTATTTTCGTCACAATTTGGTGGACTCCCCGTCCCTTTGAAATGCTGGATTTACCAAACTGTATTCGGGAGGTTTGTCAATTTGTTCTTTCAAATCATTTTCCACATCTTTCTCTTTATTTTGGTCATTGCCAGGTACTTCTCTGTACTTGTAACACTTAGCAACAAATACAAATACCAAGGTGTTCACCGCCATTAGTATACCCAGCAGGAAAAATAGGTACTCCGTCTTCCCTTCATTGATTTCATCTGGAAACCATGCATCTACAAAGAAAAACAACGTATTGGAGTATCTTGCGGTAATTAACCTACCACACCAAGACGTGTTGGCCAGCATATTCCCAGCGGAAATGCAGTTTGTGAGAAACATAAAAATACGGCGCTAATTCTGAGCCTGAATCGTTCATGGTTGAACTCGTTTTGGACATTGCTGAACAAAAAACCCAGAACGAACCAGTTTGACCGATATAAAGAAAACATTCCCATGGTTTAATTTGCTGGAAATTACATTACATACAATTTATAATCAATAAAGATATAAAGTACTTTCAACGACTTAGCCTGCAATTTTTTTTGTCTTGGTGAACGGAATTGATGCAAATTCTCTTAGGTCACATGCACATATTAATACCCTTTTCATTGCAATTTATAAACAAATAAAAGTGCAAAATGAAAAACATCAATAAAAATGATGTAACCATAAATTATAAAACCGGTGACAGTTATGAGGGGGTAATTCTAAAAAAGTTCTTTTAATCTGTATTGTTAGGGCGACCTGTTCATAAACAAAAAAATTACACTTCTGTAAAACTGCTTTCGATATGAACTCTTACCAGGTGGCGCTGTTCCTGTAACTTCTTTCACAATTTCTAAAATCAGTTCCGACACGTAATTCCCAAGGCCAGACATCATCAAGAAAAGACCCATAACCAAACCTTGCATGTACTCTGGAGCTTGTGAGTAGGCAAATTCCAGACCTACAAGAAAATTAAGAATGGTTAGACAAAAATTCAATCTAACAATAAAATTTTATTAAAACCATACCCTGTAATGTTGTCTGCAGATGTTAAGTTTCCGAGTCGAAGACAAGGGGACTATATTTCTGAAGACAACAGTTTAACTATATAGGAGAACAGTATACAAAGAAAGGGATAATAATATAAAGTCAGTACATCGAGTGTCATA